>VDFB02190356.1:0-81283 GCA_007258455.2 Sequoia sempervirens
TAGTTAGAGATATATGTTTCTATTTTTAGTCCTTATGCAAATAAAACTCCCCTCGAGCCTATATAGTTGGATCAGTGGCTGAGGAGTAGATCTAGTTAGAGATACATGTTTTGATAGTTCCAATTTTTTTTATAGATAATACTTCATTGTTAGTTTTTTTCTATTCAGTTATAACGAATATGTACTCATGAATGAGAGACTTGTGAAGATTCTTTTCATGTTGTAAGAGTTCAGTTATATGCAATAAAGATGTTCTAGTTTATTGTTATGATTAGTTGATTCAAGTAGCACATATTTGATTTCTTCTATGGGTACACAATAACTCGAGCAAGGGCCACTCAAGGAACTACTCACCCAGCTTAATTTCAGTTATTAGATTAGAAGATTACATTGTTGCATTCATTTCTAATAGATTCTCAATTACATGCACATGAATAATATCTTGTATCATGAATTATGCTCTGTAATGTGTTTTTAAGTCATTCTCCAGAGAGGTCAAGTAGTTAGAAGCAAAAGTCAATAATGTTAGTGAATTGCAAATTTTAGGTTTAACAATTAACAGTTAACAGTTATAGTATTAAGCTAAAAGTACCTGTAGCATCAGTAACAAATTAAGTCATTTCCCCTATTTTTCAAGTGAACACTTTATTTACTTTCCAACCTTTACTAAATTTTCCTATACATGTATAAACCACCTATACTCACTAATATAGGCTGTGTAGAATTCATGAATGCACATATAGTGCCAACATCATCAAAAGATTGTGAAGCCTTAGTTGATAATGAAATGAAGTCTTTGTGAGGGTTTAGTGAATTGTTCAGCTAGGAAATCCTCCTCTAAGATATGTGTCTAGCACCAAGTTGACTAAGCATTTGTTGAGGCCTTACATTTTTGGCACTGTTGTCGAGGATGGTGCTACATTTAGGGTTCTCTTGTGTACTTGCAAGGTTTCATTGTTTAAATGTTTTTATTTTAGCATTAGGATAATTAGGTATTAATCAATCAACACAAAAATGTTTTACTAACACTGTGTAGGAGCATATGATCTAAAGAGCTACAACTATTATATGCGATGGAAATGAGATGCTCTAGGAAGATTTATCCCCTCAACACATGAAGCTTTAGAGGATATTGGTGATAAAAGTGAATAGAGTGAGGGTATTCCTAAAGATGAATCATCCTTGACAACAATATCCACATCAAATATAGAGGATACTTCCCATACACATCATCACCATGGGTGATGCTACAGTGGAAGACCCACCAGAGCATGTGACTTTTTAGTTCCCCATTACCAACGTGAAGAGAGCAACTAATTGGAATAAGAAGGATCCATATACCTTCCTTTTTGAATTTGATGTGCTATGTATAAGTTATGATCATATTACATATCCACATAGGCTCAAACTGTTCCCAACAACATTGAAGGATGTTGCTTTGAGATGGTCTATTGGTTTGGCAAGAGATGTTCCAAATTGGAATACCATGAAGACAAAGTTCATGGAGAAGTTCCAGGACTATTGTAGAGGAATAGATAGAAAGAGATGAAATATTCAAGATGTCACAAAAGGAGGATGAATCTATGGAAAGATTTTAGTTTTTCCTTAGGAAATCCCACCAGAGAAGAATCTCTAATGAGTCTTTAAAGCTGATATTCTTAAGGGGGATTAATGAGGATTGGATGGATGCAATTAACCTCATTAGGGTAGGAGATATCTCTCAAGCACCATTTGAGGAGATTTGTAAGGCATGTAGGAACTATTCAAGGTCTTTCACAAAGAAGGTTAGAGGATACATGACATCTTCCATAAAAAAAACCATCCAATGGAGTCTCAAATATGTCTATAACAACCAAGTGTACATGGTCAAAGCTGATCCTCAACTTGAAAGTTTTTTACACACTAAGAAAGATAAATAAAGTCCTTTGAAAACATTGATACCAACTTCAAAAGTGGAAATTATGCATGAAGAAGAGAACAAAGAAAAGAAGACTATGGAAATCACAAGTCTCTTTGATGATAATTGAGGTTCTTTAGATTTTACACCTACCTTTATGGGATATTATAAGATCAAAACAAAAAAGTATGAAAAGGGAAAAGAACCAGAAGTATTATCAATACAAAACTCAAAAGAACCTGCACAAGCATCTACTTCATCCACTTGAGAAGAAGAAATAAGTATCCTGCATCTTCCATCTTTGAACTAAAGATCATAACCCTTGTCTACCATTTGTTCAACACTTAATAGATTATGCTTCAAGCCTTCAACATAAAGGATATCATTAGTGTTATGTTTACCACCAAGACAAATAGATCCTTTGCTATGAATCACACAAGAATTGTTATCTCCAAATCTTACAACCCCACCGTCATATTTCTATAGACTTACAAATTTTCTTTTGTCACCAGTCATATGATGTGAGCATTTGTTGTCATAACCCAGTCATCCTTTTCTTGAATTTCGGGTGCAAGGCTTTCTCAACTTTAGTAGATTCAATAGCCACTAGACCATTTTCCTTGATAGCAATGAAAACCCATTCATCTTCATTTCCATTTGCTTTATTAGATTCTTCATTAGTCAAACATTCTTTAGCATAATAGCATTTCTTTTGAAATCTAGGTTTGTTAGGCTTAGACCTAGGAACTATTTCAGGACACCTTGAAGCAAAATGACCTATTTTACTGCAAGAGAAACATTTAATAGACAACTTCCCTTTATACTTACCTTTTCCTCTACCTTATTTCCTTACAATTAGTGCTTCCAACTCTTCTACCTCTCTTTCTTCATCTTCAAGCTATTTCATCTCTTCCTCATACTTGAAAGTCTTTCTAGAACTCTCTCCCAGATAATATTTTTTCTTTTCTCTTCCAGATATAGAGGGCTTAAATGTAGATTCAATCTTGGGGGCAGAATCACCAAATTCACTCAACTCAAAGGAAACAAGTTTACCAATCAACATATCTCTTGTCATATTTGACACTGTTTTGAGCTCTTCAATAGAATGTGCCTTTTATTTGTAAGAGAGAGGCAATGATCTGAGCACTTTAGCTACAATTTCTTGTTCATCTAAGGTACCACCGACACATCTAATACCCATCACAAGTTCACTTACTCTTTCCATAAAAGAAGAAATATTTTCATCTTCACCCATCTTCAAAGTTTCATACTTTCCTTTCAAACTCTATAGCTTAGCGACCTTCACAAGTGCATCTCCTTCATACAAAGTCTCTAGCTTCTTCTAGATCTCATGAGTTGTCTTCAGATCCATCACATTTGTCATTTCCGAATCCATTAGAGCACTCAACAAAGCTTCAATAGCCCTGATGTTAATCTCAGCCTCTTTAATCTCATCAGGAGTGGAAGGACCATTCTGAGGAATAACATATATGTTCTTTGTAATCTTCCAGAAGGGTTCACCAATACACCTAAAATGACATCCCATTCTAGCTTTCCACAGAGAGTAGTTTGTTCCATTGAATCTAGGGATTGTCCTTCTTGTATGATGCCATCTGGATCACCTCAAGCTTTTAAAATTCTTCAGAGGAACTTGCTCTGATACCAATTTTTGGAAAAAAAAGGACATACAACTGAGAGGGGGTGAATTAGTTGTCACAAATATTTAAACTTTTCAAACTTAACTTAATCTCAGATCTGATGAATGAATAATAAACCATAGACAATCAACATATTAGAAACATAGAGAACACCAAGACTTTTTACGTGGAAACCTTGTTAGGGGAAAAACCATGATGGATGTTAGTCCATAATATTATACCTTGTTAAAAGTATAATGAAGAATAATGGGAATGCACATGCATTTAGGCACACTGCCTAGAGCTCACTGCTCAAATACAAGAGGGCTCACTGCCTAAAGAAGACACACTACCTTACAACATTTTGGATTAGATCCGCAAGGTATGAATTGAGAAAATAGCTTCTACAAAAGCCTAATTATAGTTTTGGTTAAGCACATAAACATTCCTTCACACTTCGCTCAATATTCTTCACACTCTGCTTTGCAATCGAATGATTTGATCACTATTCACACACTTGCTCTTCCTCTGACACTTCTTCACTTCTATGCACACTTCACTTCGCTCAAACAATCACTCTTATATATCCGCAACATGGAATTACATCAACAACTTTGTCGGCCAAAATAAAATATGAAATATAAAACATATACACAATGTTGGACCAAATTTACAAGTAAATTTTCAATGTGAATCAAACACTGTTAGCCACAACATAAGGAAGACTTAAAACAACATCCTCGAGTGTGCCAAACATTCAAATTTTAATCTCCAAGGATCCACAACATGCTACAACCACCATGTCGGCCAAGAACATAAAAACCCGAACACACAAGAGAAAAATCACCGAGCACGAGCACATCGATCACAAGCACACCGATCAATGTGAACATGCAACAAAGATAGAGCATGATCCAAAAACATCCACAAGCATCAAGAATCAATAGAGAGGCATCCACAACAATTGAAATTACTAGAATCATATCAACTTCAATTGGGAACACTAACTGAAGCCACAAAAAAACTGTCAGAACACAATTGTTCATAACATGATTGAATCTTCACGTGGACCTCTAAAAATTTCGATGGATAAAATAGATACACTCAGCAATAAACCCTTTAGTCCACAATGATTTATCATCAACGTACTGAGCAAGAAACCTTCATGACCTTCACTGTTCTATTGTCAACCTGCAACTCTTTCTTTGACAATTTTCTCAATATCCTCGACATATACAACCTTCAATACATCAATGCTAATAGTGTTGAAATCAATGAAAACCACATATTAACAACACAACCATAGCATCCAACAATGTTAATGCCACACTGAATGAAAAAGGAAAGTTCAACCCTAATTGGTTAGGACCTTACATAATTGAAAAAAGTTATGGTTCTGGAGCATATATATACATTAATGAAAATAGATGGTGCACATCTCAAAGAACCTTTAAATTCCATGCATTTGCGTCGGTACTACACTTAACATCTTCTTTGAATACAATGTATTTTAAAGCAGTGTTGTTAGATTAAGTAGAGAGTGTTCTATTTTATCTCACATTGCTTCTTTCTTTGACAAACATATCTTTGTGTGTCTTAGATTATGGAGTATCTATTCAATAAGTTTGGATTATTGATTTAGTTTGCATGCTATTCAATTTCATCTTGTGGGTTATATTAGATTAGATCCTTGTATGCATTTAATGTTCTAAAATTAGATCATAGGTGCATTTAATTTAACATAGCATACTTATTTACAATGTAGTATCTAATGTAAACTAAAATTTTTAATTAGATCAAACAAACATTAAATCATGGAGACATTTATTAAAAATTCTTACTAAGGATATCTAATAAATCACATTGACATTTAATTCAATTCGTAAAACCAAAAACATGAATGGTCATATACTATATATCAAAAGTTCATGTACATATAATCAATAATATAATGTTGCTATGGCCTATGATTGCTAGGCCCATTGAGGCTTGGTGGTGGCACCCATCGAGATACAGTAGAATGTGATCATGATTTTCTCATAGATCTCATGGCTTCATGTAGGCCTTGTGCCTCTCCAACCACTCTCGCCAACCATATGAGTGCCTTAATGTGCTCTTGGTCTATACGATCTCTCTTTTCCTATAGCTTGTACATCTCCCTCTCCAGCCTTCAGACCTCTGATCATGAGATGGTCTCTGTCCCATTGTTTGTGAGAAATCAGAATTATTGGATCTCATCATATGCTACTGTAGAGCTGAGAGTCACTCTATAACTCACTCCTCCTTGGACTCAGCTAGGTCAATGTGTCTAGTTGTGCTCTCATATGTTTCCCTCAGTCTCAAAACTAGCTCAAAGAGATCCACATGCCATCCTATAGAAGGTGGGGCATGTACTCTAATGGTATACCCTCGTGTGGGGGAAACGGAGGCACCATCTCCATGGTCACCCATTGATAGAGATCATGCCACTCTCATGTGGACCCTGCAAGATGGAAATCATAAAAGATATCAATACACATCATGGTATATATATGTACAAATCATATGCAAAAGAGTAAAAGTATACTAAAAGCATAAATAACACATCATCACCTGGATCTCCAACCTACCAATCAAGGTATGACTATGTAACAATAGACCCCTCATGTGTAGGAAGTGTGGATGGCCCACTACCATTGGCCTCCCCACACTCATGAATGTGAATCCCTCCTACAACCGCTGACTATGCTCTAGTGACCTAAGTAAGAGGTGGATCTCTCCTCTCGGGGATTTTTGGGGCTTCATCTATCTCATCAGGATCATCAATCATCGGCTGGACCTCCTCCTCCTCCTCCTCATACAAAAATATATTTGGTATTACATCCTCATCATTTGTATCTCCATCAATCTCCTCATCATCCCCACCATCTCTACAACCTGGGAGAGGTCTTACATGGCTCATAGGGTGATGCCTGGGAAAGACATGAGGTGATCGTGCTCCAATCCACCACTGCTCATAGGCTACTGTGGTGCCTACATCATCAACAATAGAGATTTGGGGCATATCATGGTACTCATTCTTTAAATTAGTGTAGTGAACATCATAAATAGTGAGGCGATGACTGTCTCTGGGATTGGTGAAACTCCATGTTGATCATAGATACATAGGTCGTGGCGTCGATAAAACCTAAACCTATCTAAACTGGTGCATGGCATGATCATAGTAGAAGGGTATCACTATGTAATCATGTCATCCTAGCATAAATTGAGCATGCTAAATCCAAACCAACTGATATCTCTCATTTTCCCACTAGGGTAACATGAGATATGGTCTCCATACTATATCCTCCTCATCTAAGTGGTCAAATTTGACCTGCTAGTGTAGCAAATCTCCATTCTACCAAGGCCATCTCAGTGAATAGTTGTTGTGTTGTTGATAGCCCATGGTTGTTATGGTAGGATATATTGTAGGCCTCGTACATGTGATGTGCTTGAAGCGCCATACCTATAAGAGTGTACAATGTACTATGCTATCCAAGTCCTATACATAAAGCTCTCAAGATCATAGTATAGATGTGCAAGCATACTGTGACCCCAATCATAAATTTTCCAATGCGCCTCCATGTCTTAGATAATATAAACCAACCCTCTTTCTAAGTGTGCACCTCACCCATCAAAAACTACTGCTAATTCTATAGTAACTATCATAATGCATTGTAGCAGTGGCAATCATAAGTATAATAGCCATTTGAGCTTGATGTGGGGACTACACTCACCTCTCAAATGGGCCAACCTAGATAGTAGTAGATATCACCTCACATCTCATCATGTGTCTTCTCATCTACTGAATGGAAAATCTCACCCCGTGTAGGTATTCGTAGGATGCAGTGAATGTCCTCCAAGGTGACGATCATCTCCCCTATAAAAAGGGGAAAGGAACATGCATCTGTGTCCCACCTCTCTATAAGGGCTATCATCATACCATAATGATACCTCATGGGTGGCATGAGGTATACCAAAAATAGTCTAGTCTGCTACAATATGCCAATCTCATCCTTTGATAACTAATAAATCTTCTCTCAGAGGTGACATAATTGGTTGTCTTCTAAATGCTGTCAAGCTTGAGGAGGGACCTAATGAATAAAAAAAGCATAATAAATCCTAAATACATACATTAAATAATTAAATTTTCACTAAATTTTCTCTAGGACACTTTGTGCCAAACTTGGACACATGAGCCATTTTTGGATGGGGGGATCCTAGACACTTTAGACATCTATGGACATTTTGTGACTAAGAGGGACACTTTGCACCAAAGGAGGATGCTTTGTGACTTTCTGGCCAAGGTCCTAAAAATTATAGAAATGTGAAAAAATATTATAAATACATAAACTCGAAGACAACGTAGAGTAGAATCCACTTACCATATGCCTGAGCTCGCCTCGTGCTACCTTGTCACAGAGTATCTCAAGTCTGGGAGGCTTGTATTCTCATCTGCTAGGCATCTTCGATCACTCTACACAAAGGTAAAATTGCAAAAGGTAAATGTCAAAATGATGGATAAAAATGTCATTTTCATTTATCTATATATTAAACCCTATTAAAGAAAAGTGTATTTTATTACCACATTTTATTCAAATCAATATATTGAGGGCTAGTGAAATCCATTTTCAATGCCGTTTGTTGTGTTGGATTTGTAGTTCCATCCTCGATATAAACTAATGCCTATAGATATGTGGTGTTGTACATACAATACCCTATTGTAAGTGTTCACATCATCAAAACCAAGTAATTCGATGTGGTTTCATGGCTACCTTGATTCCACCTGCATAAAGCAAGTAGAATCCGAGGGGGGCATACATCTACCCACAAATTCAATTCTTAGTAGAAGTTTGATAAGAGGAATTTTGAATAACAAATCAATGTTGTAGGATGTGGTTCCTAGCATCATGGTTTTGTAGATGGCTATACCGAGGGCTTCATTCTCCCTACTTGTGAATGAATCCATATGAGTATCCTTTTTATTCGAATTCCTTTTTCTTGCATATTCACATAGTGTCATATGGCCACTAAAGTGGGTGCTAAATGTAGTGTAGAAAGTTATACTCCTTTCTAAAAGAAAGTATAATTTCACACATAATTTGGACCTATTTCAATGACCTCTCATTTATGCATTTTTAAACCTTATTAATGGGCCCCTAATACCCTTTATTATGCATCCCAAGGCCTATTTTATTTATTTCCCAACACTATAACTCACCTTGAATAAATGTTATCAATTAATTTAATGCCGCAAAATAAATTAAGTCTTGAACTTTTAGGTCAGGACCCATTCGCCCATGGGAAAACAGGTTCTCCTTAAGTTCACAAATTCAAATTTAAACTTGTTTTGGTGGAATTTTAAGGTCCTAAACTAAAACTTCAAGTGTCGGGTTTCAAGATCTAATAAATGGGAAATTAATAAAGGAAGTCTATAAAGCTAAGTCTTTCAATCATTTTTCACTAGACAAGCAAGAGATTCACATGAGATCACAAGAATTTGCATTCAAGAGCAAGGAGAAATCAAGAAATATTTCAAAAGTGAAGTCTTGGAGCATCATTCTATTTGATTTTTAAGGTCTTCAAGCTCATTTTGTCAACAAGATCATGCATTGTCAAAGATTGATGATAGATGTCGATGGGGGATCATTATGGATTATAGGTTTTGGGAGATGCACCGAGCCATTCAACCAAGCCTAATGACTTGTTTAGGACTAAGTGGTTCCATCTTCTATTATCATTCTACTTTTTTCCTAAAGGAAGGTATATTTAGATTTATAATCTATTAGGGTGATTTGGTATCTCCCAAAGTAGGTCTTTGTCACTATTCATTGTTTCATTTATGGATCTTATTCTAAAAAATTTGAGTAGGGTTTCTTTGCATTTAAGCTTTTATAATATTAGACACACTTAAGATTAAGGCTTTCAAACACTTTTATGTTCTAGATCTATTCTTTTCATCAAGGTTTAATTACCAAACTAGGGGTTTGATCGAGGAAAACCACCATCCACAACCAAACAACATTTTTTGTTTTGTAGATTTATTTTAGATCCAGATTCGGGAGAGAAGGTTCAAAGCTAAAGGAAAGAAGTGCAAGTTTCAAGCTTATATTTTAGATTTAGAGATTTCTAGAAAAGGTGACCTAGACCCATTCACCCATGGGTGAATGAGTCCCTAATAGGCTTGCAAAAACTATTTTCTGTGATAGGTGCACAATGTTATTTCCTCTCATATTTGCTAGAAATTTTGCTGCTTCTCTCAGTTTTATGCTTAATCTTCAAGATCCAAGTGATAGATTACATTTTGGAGTTGATTTTCTATTTTTATTTTTTCTCCCCAAAGTGCTATTTGACCTTGGCTCCCATCCTCCAAGCATAAGGAAATTTGAAGATTCCCACTTTGGGTTGATTCACCTAAGGGTTGTTAATCAATTCATTGTGGGGGATCTCATTTCCTAATGAATTGAGAAAGATAGTTTCTATTTCCACCCTTTGGACCTACTTTTCCATTTTAGGAAAACACCTATTTTGTTCATTAAACAATTACAAGAAAAATTAGATATGCAATTTAAATCCAAGTTGATGTTTGAAGGTATGGAGCAGAGGATAATTCCAAAGATTATGGAAAACTCAAATGATCAAATATTTGGATATATTGAAATATGAATTTTTAGGCAATACCCCCTCTTTTTCATCATACATTTATAAAGATGGAAAACCAGATTTAGCACTCTTGAACAAATCAATTGCTGATTTATTTAAGTTGGAGTCTAATATGGATAATTTTGCAAAAGAGACAAGGGAAATCATAGATGATAGATATAACGCCCACCATAACAAGTTCTAAAATATTTTGAGTTTTTAATGGCCTTCTCAAGAGGAGTATAGATCATGAGTGGAGAAATATGTTGAATAAATATCTCCTCTACTTCTTTTTTATCTTTTTATAAAGGTAAGACTCTTTTGTTGTTAGTGATCTAGTCAATATCTTCCTCAAAGTTTTTTTGAAGAATTGTAGTTTCAAAATGTGGTAGAAGAGCTCAACAAAATGTTGTACCTCTACCTTCTATATCTCATCATTTCAAGATCAGTGAATATTATCTTCAATGACATGTAATTATTTCATCTTCCAGTAAAATATTTGTTTCTCCCATGAAATGATTGTAACTTGTTTTTCCTAATCCTAAAGGGACATGATTTTTAAATTAACATGTGACATCTATCCATGGCTTGAAGCTTGTTTGATCCCTTGTTTCTATAAAAGGAAATTTAGGGCCATTTTGTTAAAGATCTTGGAAATTTTTGTAAGAAGTGTGTTTGTAATTTAGGTCTGTATATGTCTGATTTAGGTTTTATTAGAGAAGAATGTCAATGTAATTAGTAATTTTATATAACAGTACTAGCTCAAATACATATTGTAATAATTTTTTAGTCAATTGTCTCCCAAATTATACACATCTTTATTACTTATGAATACAAATTGATCAAGAATCATTTTATTCATCTTTGCAAGTTTTTTGTAATTTTGTCTTTTGTTATGGCTTCTATTCAAGGAGTAGATTAATTTGTTGTATAAGTAATATTGAGTGTTTTGATTTTATACAGGGATTGTTAAGAAGAATTTATTGTAAGTTCTATGTGGTGTCAATGAAAGGAATTGATAATAAGCTTTCACAAAGCTACATTGAATACTATTGTGCAAGGTTTAATTGCATTTTCTTTGATTCCATTACCTAGATCTCATGTACTAGTGTGAATGAGTGTTTTGATTATTCTTCCATGGTCATCAATTTAAAAAATAAAATTTCCCTTTTAGTTGAATTTATCTCACAACGTTACTCTCATGTTCTTAGGCATAGAATGCATACGAATTCCAAGAATCTAACCCATCTAGTGTGTTTCATTTGTAATTCTTGGTCATATAAAGAGAACATATTTGTTTGAAGAAATATTTTATATTAGTCATATGAAATCCTAGTGGATATTTTATAGGACCATCCTCCTAGGTCTTGCAAAGCTTGAAGTACAAAGGATAAAATGGTTAACCTTTCTCATGTTCATTGGAAAAACCCTTGGAATAATTGAGTATAAGATTTGGCTATTCCTTTAGATTTTTTAAAGAACTAGTTGAAATTAATAAAAAATAAACCAACAGGAGGACTTAAGAAGACTCCCCAAGGAAAACTTCCTTCACCCCAAGAATCGATCGCAACTGAAGGTAATGAGACAAAGCCAAAGATTTAGTGAAGATGTTTACAACCTATTGCTCTATAGGAAAGAACTCTAAGCTGAGAACACCATCTTAGATGAGTTTCCTAATGAAGTGCATGTGGATATCAATATGATTAGTATGCTGATGATCCACTAGGTTGCTTGAGATATGAATGACACTCTAATTTTCACACTAAAGAGTAGTGGGTTGATTGGAAGGAAAGCCAAACTTAGTCATCATTTGATGAAGCCACAAAACCTCTTGACTATCCAAGACTTCACCTCAACACTCAACCTCTTTCAATCATAATGCATTAGCACTCTGCTTCTTTCATGACCATGCAATCAAACCAGAAACAAGGTAAAATACAAAGCTAGAAGTAGACTTCTAATCATTGACATCACCAGTCCAATCTAAGTCTCTGTAGCCCACAATCTAAGAAGCTCTTGATGTGTAATGAATGTCAAAATTTGTAGTGCCATGAATGTATCTCAAGATACATTTAGTTTCCTTCCAATGACTCTGATGAGGTTCCTAAGAGAAGTGGGAGACAAGGCCAACTACAAAGGAAATATAAGGATGACTATGTGTCAAGTACAAAAGAATACCAACCAAATACTAATACAAGGTAGGATAAATTGTAGGAGCAGTGTAACTGGTAGATGGTACAAAAATTGACTAAAAAGGTGCGGGGTAGGCTTGCAAACATCCATGCCAAATCTTTGAAGCAAGTCTAGAGCATACTTCTGCTAGAAAATAGAAATCCCTGCAAAATACTAATGAACTTGAAGACAAGGAAGTAATGTAAAAGACAAAGGTCTATCATATTAAAACACTCCATAAATGCTCATTGAGTACTCTAAATCATGGAAGTGGAACTTCCTGTCAGAATCAAATCATCCACATAGAGCACAAGAATGGTAATATATGCTCCATGTCTTTGAGTATAAATTGTAGGATCAAAATGGAAACATGTGTATCCAGAAGAAAGAAAAAAACTATCCATCATCTCATACCAAGCTCAAGGGAAACATTTGAGACCATATAGTAAATGACAAAGCCTACAAAAAAGTGAAGAGTCTTGCACAAAACCAGGTGGTTGCTCCATATAGATCTCCTCATGAAGATACCCATGCAAGCAAGTACTCCTCACATCCATTTAATATATCAACCATCTCTAAGAGGTAATTATAGAAAGGACAAGACAAATAGAATCCATCTTGGAAACATGAGTAAAGGTCTCAAAATAGTTAACTCCATTAGCTTGTGAAATCCCCTTCGTAAAAAGATGAGCCTTGTACTTGTTAATGAAACCATCAGTTATATATTTGGTATGATACACCCACTTGCACTGAACAAAATTTCTTCCCTTAGGAAGAGGTACAAGATCCCAAGTATGATTCCTTATTAAAGATGAATAATCCTTATGTATAGCACTATCACACTTAGGAATGTTGGAAGCATCTAAAAACCTTTGAGGATCATTACAAATGACATGACTCAAAAGATTGAGCCCTAAAGTATGAGAATGTTTGTAATGAGTATCCATGGGATCACCAACAAGAGAACCAGGCCCCTCAAGAGTAGTATGAGCCCATCATGTCCTAGTGGGTGGATCTAGAGGAGGTGGTTCAAGACCAACAAAATATTCCTCAAGAATCAAAACATCCTCAGAGTAAAAGCACAAAGTTGTGTCACACTTTTAGCCAACTTATCAGCACAACTGAATTTAAGTATTTCTAACTAAAAATCAATTTTGGTCAAACATATGATCTAGTAAGATTCATTCTAGCTAAGTTAGATATGTCCACAACTCTTTCAACTAAAATTGTTGGCTAAAAATATATGGGGCACCACTTTGAGTCCAATTTACCAAAAAAGTAAAATTATTTGAAAAACTTGAAGTTTCAATAACTTTGCTAATGTAATTAACATTTTAAAAAAAAATATAAAAATACCCTTTTGTAGATCCATAAGTGCAGTTTTCAAAAATATATTTATTTTAATAGTTTAATTATTTTTAATATTTTATTTTTTATTTTTACTAAAAGCAGGTTATCAACACAAAATATTAGGTTGATTACTAGGCCAAGGAAAAATACTAAAACTTATTAAAAAAAATTGAAAAAAATATGATGCACTAGATAAAAGAATCTATTTCAAGATGGTATAATTTTTCTTCCATTTTAGATAAATATTTAATATGAAAGTTGACGTCCAATGGGAATATCTATTTTTTGATTCATGCACATTTTAATATTTATTTAAAAATATACATTTATCAAAATTGGAAAAAATATATCCCTGCACTAAAATTGCAAGTTATAAATATACACAAAAAAATTGAAAGAAAAAAAATAAAATTTACTATAAAAAGTTTGACGTCCCATGCAACTTCATTTTTCAGCATTTTATCAGCAACTAAATTATATTGTTAATTTATTAAAAACTAGTTTAAAATAATTTTTTATTTTTTCAAAAAAATTACAAAAATAAAATATACTAAAAAATACATATTTTACTAGTTTACATCATTTCAAAATTCAAAACATATGGGTATGTGGAGGATCATGATGGGCCAAAAAGTGGCAATATGATGGGTATTTGTAGGGTATGTGGTTGACAACCTTTTTTTTACCCAAAATTGATGAAATAAAAAGGGTTTTTATAGGAGATTCTCAGCTTTCCACCAATGCAAATTATGCTTTACTTTGAATTTAATAAATAATTATTATTTATTTTCTATTTGAATTACGAATAAAGTCTTGATTGATAGGCTGATTGAAAACATCTATAGCTTTCAAACTGCTTTCACATTTTTGAATCCAAAACATGCATCACATTCTATTCTTCGTATATTATAGGATTAAAAAAATTTGAATTTCATGAAGTTTTGACCAAGTTAAGGTGGTCGACATACGAAGTTTTTATATTTTTAAAAGTTGTAATAAAAATTCATAATTAATTATTTACTTGGAAAAAATTACAAAAAATATGCATCACATCTGACATGAGTCCTCTACTCATATATAAAAATATTATAAAAAAATATCATCATTTTATTATGGTTAGGTGGACATACACCTACTTCTTATTTTTTTCCGAAATTTAAGTACTAATGCATTGAAATTTTAAATTTTCACCAAATAGATTTTATTTAAAAAAACCTAGTAGTTTAGAAACTACATTCAATTTTCTACAGATTCTATTCTTACATATTTTTGAAATAATATAGATAACTTATTCAAATTTTTACGTCAAGTTTCCTAACTTCTAAGTATTCTTTTGCTTCAGTTTGGAGGGAGACTCACTACTTGAATACAATTCTATCTTAAGAGCTTCTTCTTATTCTTCCCTTTACGCTTGGAAGATTAATCTATTGGAGCTTGTTTCTAAGAACTAGGAAGTGCACCCATCTAGATCAACTTGGCTTGCTTCCTAGTAAGACACTCACAATACAACTCAAAAGCATGCAATTTATAATCTTTCTCCATGGCATCAATAGTAGAATAGAAATTATAACAAAACACAAGATAAGGACACATCAACTTAGATATAATCAAGAAGATACACGCTTCTTCAAATTTATAATGCCCACATCCTTTCAATTGTGACAAAATCATTTTGAATTGTACAAGGAAATCTTGAATAGTAGGAAATACATTTGGAGAGAGTGATGTTAAATCTACTTCAAGATACAAGATTCCAAAATGATTCACTTGACCATATACTTCTAAAAGTTTTTCCCAAACATCTTTAGGTGTTTTGCACTTTGCAATATGAAACAACAAATTATTAGAGACATGTAAGCTTGTGATCCCCTTTTCTTCATCTAACTTACTTCTATGAGTAATTTTTTTAAATTCCCTTGTGAATTCGGGTTGTTGAGAATATAACATTTGCCATGAACCTTTAGATTGTAACAATTGGGTCATTTTTAACTTCCATGTATGATCATTGTGTGGAGTGAGGAGCTCAATTTGTCTTAGATCTACCATGTTGAACATAAGAACACCAAGATAAAAGAAGACAAATGGGCACTTAAATTATGTCTTTCACCCCCTAGAATGTATTAAAATTGTACTTGCAACCCCCCAACAAATTATAATGAATAAATTATGCAATTTGTACAAGTGGAAAGCTCAAATAAATCATTTATAACACAACAATTTTTTACAATTCAAAAAATGGCTTATCAAAGTAAAAATAGAGGTTACAAATAGATTCCTTATAATTTTCTAAGTAATTACAAAAAAGTGCCAAATTTTGAGTCCATATGCAAAATTTATGCCAATTGCAAGTAATAAATACAAATGTACCTTCGAGTTGGTAAAACTGGTAAAACATGGAAAGATCAACAAAAATCACCTACACCATTGCAAAGTTCCTTAAACTAGCTTTTTGATGATATCTCGTTCACTAAAATCCAATAACCGAGGAAAAATTAGTGCAAATTTGGAAAAAGGCCTAATTTTTCCTATAGAGAGGGCCCTCATGGCCCCTTGGGTGATGATGATTGTTGGGTGATGTTCAGGTGGTGGAAGTGGTGATAGTTTGTAGAAAAGACTGGTTGTTTTTAAAAATCTAGTCATTATTAGTTTGGTGGCAGTTGTGGTTTACTAGTTTCCTACTTGGTGGTTAACAGACAGTAGGGCATGACACTATGTAACCACATTCCCTTCAAGGCCGTGATTTGAAAATTAAGGTTGTGGGAAGAGGTGTATTCCCTTAGCACTGGCTAAAGCACTTGCAACACTTAACCAAAAAGCACAAGTTTAATTTTCTTTTATTTTTTTTAATTTTTTGAAAAAAAAATGATAGGCCAAATTATGTGATTATGTAGGGGGGCATATGACTTCCTTACCAAAAAATTTTTCCCCTGAAAATAAATTTTACTAAATATATGAAAAATTAATATTAAAATTTGTGGAATTGGCCACCTGGATGCAATGACAAGGTCCGTTTGGGCCAAAATTATTCTTGTAATTTGTTTTGCTAAATATGAACTTCAAACCCTTATCTGCCAATTTTGAAAATGGTGGCCAAATTGAGTGAAACAAAATTCAAATCTAACTTTCTCAAACCTCCTGGAGATAATGGGACAACCAAAAATATTGCCACTATATAGCTAAAAGAGCTTAAATAACTAAACACCATCAACAAATATTCATGCAATATAGGATCAACAGATCTTTACAGACTCTCTCTAATTCTCTAGATTGTATTGAAATGCAAAAGAAGAGCATATAGGAATTTACTTGAGATCATAAAAGAAACTCAAGTTACAATAGAAAAATTAATGGTAGAAACTCTCTAAGAAAAAGGAACATGGGCTTGCTAGATTCAAAGCTCTGATGCCATGTTGAATTGAGGAACCAAGATCTTCAATCTACAACACCAAATAACCTTCAAATCCAATAGAGAGAAGCAAAAATAGAAGATTTTATTCCACCAAACAAGAATTAATATATTATACAAGATTCACAATATGTGAAAAAATTGTAAAATATGCAAGAGATGACTTGCTTATAAAGACAACCTATGAAAGATAGGATTAGACAAGATCATAAAAAGTGTCTTAATCCTATCACATGAGACAACTAACTCATAACTAACTAGAATAAGATGAGATCTAGAAAAGACAAGTAAGAATTCTAAAAGGAATCTTAGGACCTAAGTTAACTTAACATGTGTGAAAAAGTACCCTAGTAGGAATTAACTAGGTACAAGACTTTATTCACACAAGAACACCTAGAAAGGTTTTATCCTAAATTAGTCTATGTAGAAATAAAGATATTTAAGAACATATCCATCTAAGTAAACCTAGAACGTCAAGATTCATTTTATAAATTATTCCCATACTCCTTAGGATAATTTGCATATAGGTGGTATTTAATTTTTCCTACACAATCCATTAATAGATAGGACAATTTTGAAACTATGATCATCAATCAATTTAAGATCTATGTTGATCTCTCAGTACTATATTAGTAATTCATCAGTTGTAAAAAAGAACTAAACGAGCCTATTAGAATTTATAATACCATATTCCAAAGGCTATATCAAAAATTAGTTGAGCCTTATTAGGTAGATGCAGAGCTACAACCATTCAAGTATATATGAGAGAATACAATCAATTGATTGGTCTATTCCAAAAAGGGAGCCAACCTAATTTGACCACATTCCTGACACATACAATGTGATAATTCAAATAAATAGAGAATTTGATCTAATGAAAAGGGGATCACAATTACCTTACTGTAGAGTACAAAAAGAGATCCTAGATCCAACTAGATTAACTTCTTTTCACTTTCCCTCTACATTTAGACACAAAAACCAACTAGGGTTGATTATTAGCTAGCTCCCATAAGGGAGAGACAATCTCCTAGGGTTTGGTCCTTTTGAGTTGCAAAGATGAAAAATTTTATGTGTATTTTAACAAGCCTATTTGACATAAATGATAGATCTAAAATATAATTTATCACAAAAAAAATGACAAAACAATTACAAATCTAGGAAATATAGACAAAGGGGCACCTATGGATGAAATTTGAGTTTGAATTGTATAGACATGGGAATGGGAACCCTAGTCTAGGTGTTTTGGGGATTTCTTAGCTTCTAATGACTTGTCACAGTCTACTCTGTGTTTTCAGATTGTAGCTTTATGTTGATGAAAACTTTTAATCTTACCTACACACATGAAAAGAGGGGGAAAGGTTCTGATATATAGGGGCTTTCTTAATTTCAAACTCCATTTTGGTGTTTTCACATGTCTATGTTCACTAAATTATGATGATCAAGAGGATGTGTTGTAGGCCAGACAGAGGCCAAAATAATAATTGACTAAACTGACAAATGGAAAATGAATAATGTTGTACCTTAAACATGAAACCCTTGTTGAAGTGATGTTCACACCATAACTTGCCACAAAATTTGATTGATGGATTCTTCAATTGCTTGATAGAGTTGCAAGAGGTTAGTCCACAAAACACAATAGATTGTTGTAGCTAGCATGTAAAGGATAGCTCATCAATCTTCATAAAAATGGCATGATTGATCATAATGGTTCATTGTTCTAATTTCTTCCTTATTTCAAAATGTCTTGAAAAAATTATTTTGATTGATGAAAGTGCTATAAAATGCTTTGTATTCTACTATTAAATTGTCTTGACTGCTTTTTAGGATGTTCAATTGTAATTCCAAAATTGCTAGGATTTCAAATGGTGAAAAAGACTTTGTATTTATATAAATTTTTTGATTTTCACAAAATTAATTATCAAAATCCAACAAATGAAATTGGATTTGCAAATATAAAAATATCAAAAATAACATTTAAAATTGATCCAAAATAGATCGGATGATGGTGGTACACACATAGTCTGAACCAATTTTGGGGATTTTGTTACCATTTGATGAGTGTTAATATTAATCCCAAATTTTATTTTTATTTCCCAAAAATGACCATAAAAAGGGTAATTTAAGAGTATAATTAGGTCCAAACACATAAGGGGGAGCTAAACCTAGTGTGAGATTGTCAAGGATGACAATTTATGATGCTACACTTACCAAATTTAGGATATCCAATAATTCCCAATCAAATCCTATCCATTAATTAGGACATTTCAAATAACACACCTCTACTAAATATTACTCCTAGATTAACTAATAAAATCCTTGTGTCACAACTCTTGAATCAAGTTTATTCTACAACATTGCTTGATTGGACTGGTTAGTTGCAAAACAACCCCATTCTTCAAACAATCCTAATTGCACATTCATTTTTAAAAAACAAGATGTAAAACACATACTTGTAGTCAAAATTTTGTCTAGTAGAGTAACATCTACTGTAGATTGAAATATCCACTTGACATAAAGAAATGAAGCATTGAAGCAAATGGTTTTATAGACAACTAATGGGCTAACTCAATTTGGGATTAATTCTCCCCAAATTCAATAAAACCCAAATAATTTATAAAACCAAAGTAATGAGAATCAACAAAATCAAGGAAAATCATTTTATCAGACAATACTATACAACAAAAAATAGAATATCCATTGCACAAAAGGAGTATTTGTGAACTTTGGGAATCAAAATCAATTTTTTTTTATTTCCTCTAATTAGGTTAGCATAGCACAATTAACTCCCATTTATAAATGATGCAAATTGCATGACACAATTGATTATTTTGAGTATAATTTCCCCTATTGGAGAAAATGGAAAGAATAGATCAAACACATTCATAATGAAAAAATATATTTGATATAAACAATGATAGTGATTTTAGGGAAGTAATGCTACTTTACAAGTATGTGTTCCTATTTGAATAGGAAAAGGAACCAATCAATGAGTACCATGATGCCTAGGGTTTCCAAAAACTAAAAATAAATTACTTCCTTTGAAATAGAAAAAAGAGTCCATTGACTACCTCCATTCCCCCAAAGCAATAATCCAACTTTCCTAGATCCATACAAAAATAACAACCCATTCCCTCCTAAAGGACTACTTATAACTTACTTTCCTAGTGACAATAACTATGATATTATTGAAGACTTCAAAGAATAAGGGAAAATACAACCATTTTTTATACTATTCAAATTTTTCCTACATAAGGTGAGGCCAAGTAATAAAATTTCTAGATAAATATAAATGAGTTTTGAACACAACTAAATATAAATTAAGGATCCTAGCCACTACCAATGCTTTTGCTAGTACATATATAAAGGGAAAATGGATGCTCCTCATTTCCATTGACAAATATTTTTTATAAATAATTTGCATATTTTCTTAGTATATTTAGGAGTCTTTGGGAATCCGATACATACATATTCTATAATATATTTAGTTGAACCCCACTAGAACTTAAGAAAAAGGTAAAAAAAGTCGAAGTGTTTGAAAAAATGAAAGATGTTCACATATAATTTAAAAAAACCCATGAACTCAACATCATGTTGACATCCCTAAAGTTTATAGAGTGTTGTTGTGTAGGATTAGTCAAGATTTTTGAATAGATATTTTACAATATATTTTTCACATTTTTTTTTACCCTAGAGGTGAAACCAAAATCATATCAAACTTTAGAGAAAACCTTTTTTAAAACATATGATAAGTGAATACAACTATTCAAATTAGGTAACCTATTTTGAAATTGAACTTGGAATCTATACGATTGATGAGATTCTTGCCTTTATTATGTCTCTTGACACAAATAATCACATGGAAAATGAATATAACCAACTAACTAAAACTAATGAAATAACTATTTCCCTACCTTTTAGTTTAGACCATTTTTTAAGAAAATTTATCAAAGATACACTAATTCTAAAAGGTAATCCTTCTATTCAAGATATTTTCTTCAAAATTGATGTATAGTTCATAATTAAACATGATATGAAATTCCATGCCCAAGGTAAGCCTCATGACAAGCCTCATTGTTGCTCCTAGGTGCACTTCTTTAGACCCTAGCATTGAATTCCTTTGGGAATTTGATCCAAAAATCTTGGGACAATGTAGATACCTTGGAAGGCTTGTCATGAGGCTTACATGATTCCAACAACTCCTATGTAATGACCCAACAATGTAAAAATTCACATGGTTTACAACTCTTGTATCCTAGACTACATAATCTATCCTCTTGGGATAGTCATAACAAACTTAATATCAATCCTTCAAAAATGTTCAAGACTTTGCTTTAGGTCTGCATGACCTCTCCTTACATCCCTCTACTATTTCCAATGACTAACAAACAAATTTCAGACCTTGATTCACATATTCTTCCTTACTTTGCTTCTACACAATCTAATACATCCATATATCGAACTTTCTATTGACTCAAAGCACATGCAAACCTTTTTTTGGCCCCCTGCAAACTTGAAACAGGGTAAAAGACATATTGATGGACCTTTCCACCCATCGTGGTGATTTTCCATTGGTGGAAGGCTGAGCTACATGATTATTTCGCTCATTGGTTACCCTAGGTAGGGTTTCGACCAATTTTCAGAGAAAATGTAATAACTCACTCAATACTTAATGAAAATTGATGCAACCAAAAGAAAATTAAAGTAGATTCATATGCCAACATAATACAGTTGGTTATATGCCAACATATGGATCATACAGTCTATACAAAGTGAAAGAACAGGTCTGTAACATTAGGAAAACACAGAAAAAGCTTGCTTTCATTCACCAAAACTTCAAAATTAGTTTTTCCAACACTCAATCTGAATTTGGAGGGTGTATTCATACACTTCCAACCAATCCCAACTATTTTTTAACAGTTTCTTGATTTACATGTAACTATTTCTTGATTTTTGACAACTTTCCAAAGTTGCTTGACAACTTTTTGAGCAACATGACAACTTTTACAATTTTAAACCAAAGATCCTATAACACTCCAAAATGGATCAACATGATCCCAAATGGTCATAAATGACCTTATTAGACTTTAAAATACTCAAACAACTCAAAACCCGAAAGTAACAAAAAGGTATGCTTATGAGGCTTCTGATGCCCCAACACCATTATATATATATATACATACATTATGTTAGGTTAGAGGGAATGAATTAAGAGTTAGAAGTCTAAGCTTTGGTATTAATCTTTAGTTTAATTGTCATATTTACATGTAAGATTTTAATAATCTTATGGAAGCCTGTGAGCCTATCTATAATCTATATGTGACATGACAAGGAGTATTTTTTAATCATTGTCATTCCAAATCAATCACAAATTATTTTAAGTTCTATACAAATTTTGTTGTGTTAACTAGTAGTTGCACAGTTGGGTGGTCCTTTCTTTGGACCTCCTTCATGATCCAAAAACATCCGAGTCCACAGATAATCTGCATAAGCCCAAAAACATATTTTATCTCAGTTTTGGTTTTGGTTAATTATTTTATTTGGTGTAGGGTGAAATTTTGGCGTTTGTAGGAAAAGTCAAATTTTAATGACATTGTTATCACTATTTGATAAAATGTTGAGTGAATTGTTAGGCAAAGTAGAGGAATGTCATTTTTCTTATTATCTCCCATGCATTATTCAATTTCATGTGCTCAGTGGTTGAATTGTCTAATTTTTGTATATTATAAGTCTTTTTTTCCAAAATTGCCAAGCAAGGGGTTATATGATTTAAAAGAGGAGAATAAAAATCAAATGGATAAAGAAAAGAAATAAAATTCTACATGAAATTCTCTTGACATTTTGGGAAAAATGAAAGACATTGGAGAGGGGAGGCATAAAGATTGCTAGGAGGAGATTAAAAGTAAAATTCAGACCAATTTCAAAAACTTCACTTCTACTAGCAGTGAAGGGGTGTGGAAATGAAAAAAATAAAAATTAATTTGCTGTTGTAAGTGCCTAGAAGGGGTGTGTTGGAATTAGAGGAAAGATAATTTCGATTTCAGTGTGCAGGGGCGTTGGGATTCCAACATAGCTGGAAATACAAACAAATGATTTAAAATTGTAATCTATTCTGCTATAACCAGAAGTCATAAAATTAATAAAATTTTAATTGAATTAGTTTGTGCAGATTTGCATTGCTTGATAATAATATTTTGTATGAGTTTGAATTCAAATTGGCTTGGCTGCGAGATTGGGTAGCTTGATAAGGTTCCCCATTCTCGATTTGCATCACTTCATAATTGCATTGAGTGGTACTAGAGTGATCTTTTAAGTCCTTGGGGAGCGAAGTTATTTCTTAAATATCCTTTGGTGAATAGATCACCAACTTGAGGAAGCTTGCAAGCGTTTTCTAATAGAGCATCAAATATGACACAGTTGCAACCTTGTAGCCAAATCATTGACCTGAGGTAGATACACTAGATTCAAGGAAATATTCCACCAAGGAGGATTCTTGGTATGACTAATGTTGTTGAAAGAATTGAAAAAAATCTTGAAATGATGAGAACAATGAATATTTGGTTAGACACTATAGAATAGGATAGGAAAAGAGGTCTAAACCCTATACTTGTGGATGAAAGTGATGATGAAGAACTAGAGATCAATTTATTATTTACCTACATCTATGATTTATTTCTATACAAATTTATATTTATTTCATCAATGCCCTAGACTATGCTCTTATCGACTTTAATAAATTAGAACCTAATCAAAGAGATTTTATATATGTAAGATTTTACTATATAGAAGATTTAATAATTTATTAGTTAAGCTCATTTCATTTCACTATTTAAGTGTAACAACAATTAAATACATGAGATCTTTGTACCAAAAAATATTAAAAAAAATTATATTTACTTTATATATTATTAGTTCTTTTTCAAGGAAGGAATACTAATGCATCTATTTCATAAATGACATTATTTTATATTTAAAATTTTGTGGGTTAACATTATGGAATTCAATTTTTTATTACATTGAAACCAATTTTAGTTTGTATAGGTATTCAAGTTTATTGAAAATTTGAAATAGAAAAAATATGAGAGATTGTGATTAAAATAATTAATAATAGAATAAAAATATTATATATGTTAATTTTAAAAATATAATAATGAGAAATTCATAAAATATTTTTAAAATTAACAATAAGAAAAACAATATTTAGTAAAGCATAATTAATAATAATAACTTTTTTTTTATCTATTTTATTTCATTTTGTTTCATAGGTTACTCAAGAAATGTTATATTTGTGCAAATTCTAACGTCTTTCATCAATTTGAAGTTAAATGCATTCATGTTCAAATGTAATGATTAAATTGCATTATATTTAGAGATATAATTCTCATTTGACATTGTCTCTATTTGATGAATATTTGTAACATAATTCTAACTTTTGTTGAATTAGACTATTTCATTTTAACTTTTGAAAATACTCCAACAATTTAATCTATAATATGTCAAGTGATTTTATAAAATTACATTATAGTAGTAGATTGACAAATTAATTATTCTAATAACATAACTTTACAACAACACACATATTATACATCTCACCCACAAAAATCAAACACAATGTGTCACTTGTTTAAATGAAGACCATAACCTTACTCCATTCTTGAAACATTTAACCTCCACTCTGAAATATAAAGAACTTATGATTACCAAACCAAATTATATTCAATTTGAAAATTATGTATAATTGAAATATAATTAATTATATTATAAAATATAATCCAAATATAATAAACATTTGCTTAATTTATCAATATGGGAAATTAGCAAATTTGCTAGGTGACAATTTTAGCCAAATTTGAAACAATTTTAACTAACAGATCAAGAAATTGCAAAGAAGAGACAGATACTCCTCATATTCTTATCTAGACGTTAGATATCTGAATTCAAACATTTCGTTCAGCTCAACGAATAATTTACTTAAATCATAGAAAAACTTCTATTTTACTCTCCTTGCCTGATAGTTTATCATATGCAACAACTACAAAACAAGAACAAGAAACTCTGAAGTTATTGCAAGAATCATTTGAACATCACAAACAGTGTTAAACCAGGAATATGAGAAAGATTTCTGGAGCATTGCTTGTAATTGTGTGGACCCAAATGCTCTACATTGCCATGGCTGCATCACAGGCCACTGGAGGTAAACCTTTAATTCATTTATATCAGCCATGAAAATTTCTGTCTGTTATACTATATCTTTGTTTTTAAATGCTTTTAGTGTTTCTGCTGTGAATTATCATTTCATATCACTTTTCATTTAGGAATTAGCTACAATTGAGCCAATCTTGATAACCAATCTTGATAATCCATAATTCATGAAAGTCCAGAGGTGGGTTCTTTTGAACCACTGCTCATGGAATATGGATTATGAAGATTAATAGTATGTATAGAAGTACTGGTTGATCAATTTTATGAGTTAAGTACACATGTCAATCCGATAAGCTTACCATCAAAAGTGATATCACTTACTGATTGGTTAATTCTGTAACTGAAAGCTCACATGAAAATCACAGAAGCATATCATCAACATATGCAGGTCGTGAAAGCCTAAAATATCTATTAATTCTGTAATGTTTTTGTGCAGAGCCAGAGTATGCATCTTCTTGCTACAATGCAATCTTTTTGCCCCAATTTGAACAATATGATTATATTATAGTAGGTGGAGGTACAGCAGGCTGCCCTTTGGCAGCCACTCTTTCAAAGAACTTCACGGTCCTGTTGCTAGAGCGAGGTGGGTTAGGGAATAACGTCCCCACCATAGAGAAACAAGAAGGCTTCATGGCAAATCTTGTTAACACACAGGACCCTGATTCTCCTGCAGAGACTTTTGTATCAGAAGAAGGTGTGGTTAATGCAAGAGGTACGGTTTTGGGAGGAAGTAGCAGCATAAATGCTGGGTTTTATTCTAGGGCTGGACTGAGCTATGTGAGAGAAGTAGGGTGGGATGAAGCACTTGTTAATGAAAGCTACAGTTGGGTTGAGAAGGCTGTGGTGTCTAGGCCTGTTTTGAAGCGGTGGCAGGAGGCTTTCAGAAATGGCCTATTTGAAGGTGGTCTGAGGCCTTATAATGGGTTTACTGTGGATCACGTTAAAGGGACTAAAATTGGGGGATCTACTTTTGATCGGCATGGGAGGAGGCATAGCTCTAAAGATTTGCTGCAGCTTGCTAATAATACTAATCTCATAGTTGGGCTCCATGCAACTGTTTACCGTGTCCTCTTTCATGACAGAACCCCAGGTAGGCCTTGAAGTTATGTTTGCTCTGTTTTCATTTATCCTGATGATGTGTTGTGAAAGTGATCTGATTTCTTTTGTTTCATGTACTGTTTCCCCCAGAAGTCTCTGTTACTTTCATTGGATTAAATGCTCAGAAGAAGTCATTAATAGGTCTTTGAGGATTTCTCCTTACAATTCTAAAGTGATGCGTTTTTAAATCTTGATAATGAATTTTATAATTCCAATATTTTTGCAAATCTCTGTAACAAGTTAGCCTATAGTTTTGTATTTTGTAAATTTTGCCTATTGTCATTTTCAGTAGTCAAATATTTGTTAATAATTTAATAGTGAATCAATTTTTTAGATCTATTATTCATTATTGATTAACAAGAATCCATCTCTCATGAGCTTGAACGATTCACTTATCACTCACTGCATCTTGATAATGCTTTCTTGAACTCAAATGGTTGACTTGGTACTCACTGCATCTAGGTGATGGTCAAAGAAACAATGCACTAGTCTTTTCGGAAGGTCATCCCTTTCATCACATTCTTATTATGAATAGTCCTTTTTCCAATATTTTACAACTAATTTTTTCAGATCTTACATTTATTCATTTACAATCTATTAGTATTATACTTCTCCTTATACTACTTACTATTTACAATCTATTCATTTAAGGAAAAGTTCAAGAGTCTATTAGTATTATACTTTCTCCTTATACTACTTACTAGTACAACAAAGGGATTTCAAGTCTTGTAACTGAGATTGCTTATGCCGGGTTCTATCACGTTTAACAACCTTTTTTCTAGCTCTGTTGTGAAAGGCCTTTTCCAATCTTTAGGTACCTTTGTCTTGAAGAACATTTTTCTACAAACTATTAGTTTGGACCTTGAGTTCTTTTTCAGATCTAAGAAGAAGAGAAAAAGACATCACCTTAGATATGTCAATATGTTTGATAGTTATAAGACTTTTGTAAATTTTGCCACAAGCTTGTCGGGGCTTAAGGTTTTCCAAATGTTTACAAGATTTGACCTGGTATTGAGATATATGTACAGAGACTTAGGCAGGGATGTGACTTTCCATTTATGTTTATTGTGTTTAGGGTTTTGAACATATTAGCTTTAGGATTTTGCAAGAACTTGTTGAGTTTAAACTTTGGTTATTGAATTATTTAGAAAATATTTGTTCTAGATTTTAAATTTGATAGACTCTGGGATTGAATTCTAACTGTATAACTTGTTTATTATTGGGTTTGTCAAATTTTGACATTGGTAAGTTTGGAGAAGAATTTGAAACTTTGGCCATGAAATCTAACTGCAATTTATTTATTGATGGGTGGCCCAAATTTTCACATGGGCAATGAATTTTGACAAGGTTTGGTAGGAAAATCTTACCGTATTTTGCAAATTTTCTTTCAGAAAGGAATTCTACCAACTTTGTTCATGAAATCTAACTGTTTGATTTACTAATTGATGCAAACAGAAAGAGCTGGCAATGTGTCAAGAAGACCAAGGGCTTACGGTGTGGAATATAAAGATTCAAATGGGCTTGTTCACACGGCTATATTATCACACAATGAAGGAGACGTTATTATTTCATCTGGTGCTCTGGGGAGTCCACAGATGCTATTATTAAGTGGGGTAGGCCCTAAAGAACACCTGGATTCTTTAGGAATTCCAGTAGTCCTTGATCTGCCTGGTGTAGGACAAGGAATGGCAGACAATCCAAGAAATGGTATTGCACTGTTATCATCCCTGCCCCTTGAATATTCTCTAATCCAAGTGGTGGGAATAACTGAGACAAACTTCATTGAAGCATCAAGCACATCAATTCAGATTCCGTTTCAAGGCAGATATGCCTACTTGGGAACCATAATTGAAAAAGTTGTAGGTCCCCTCTCAAAAGGAGAGCTCCGTCTAAAGACTGGCGACATTAAAGATAATCCTTCTGTTAGTTTCAATTACTTTTCACACCCTCAAGATATCCAAAACTGTGTTCAGGGATTGAAAACCATTGCCAAGATCCTAAAAACAAGATCCCTGAAGTCATATACATTGAGCTTCATAGATCCTCCCCTGCCTACAAACACAAGCAACTTTGCAGGTATGGAAGAATTCTGCAGGGAGACTGTATCTACTATATGGCACTACCATGGAGGCTGCCAGGTGGGTACTGTTGTGGATGAAAAATACCGAGTGCAAGGAATTGATTCGCTCCGAGTTATAGATGGTTCAACATTCAATAAGTCCCCAGGGACCAATCCCCAAGCCACAGTAATGATGCTCGGAAGGTATTATAAAATTTTCAATTTTTTTTAAGTTTTCAGGACCTTTTTAGTTGAAATATTCTTGCGATTACCCGGTATGAACTTAAAAAATCCAAATCTTTTAACCAAATCCATCTTCTATGGAGATTTGCTTAAATGACTGCTACCCAGAAAAAGAATGCCAAAGTTTGGTTTTTTTAAATTCCTGTAAGGTGATCTAGAAGTATTTCATCATAATATTGTAAATTTGTTTACTTATTTTTTTGAAGTTTCTGTAATTTACATGTTATGATTTATACCTGATAGGATTTTGTTTTCAATTATTCAGGTACATGGGGTTGCAAATTTTGAAGGAGAGATTATCAGATTCAAAACAAAATTCCAAATAGCATAAATTTTCTGAGTTACTATCTTGACAGATAATAGCATAATTTTTCTCAGTTGGTAACTTGACAGATATTTATTACTTGATTATTGTTCTTGGCAAATGCATAGTATCACTATTTATCACAAATTTTTAGATACTGAAAACAGCTCACAATATTTACTGTTTTTTTTTTTTTTAAATTTTCACTGAGGTAAACAATACCCTTAATGAACAGAAGAAAGAAAGAAATATCAATGCAATCATATTAAAGAAATTTTGTTGAATCTCAGTTGTATATGTTTATGCCTCTTCTCAGATTGTCTATTCATAATTTTAGGAATAAGATTGCTTTATACTGAAAATTAAGATATAGATTAATTTTCAGTATAGCCTGTTAGCTTGTTGAGTTTATCTTATAACTAAAATATGACTAAACATTTGATTAGGACTGTGCTCCTTATGTAACTTGTTTTAAAAATTGAAAAAAAAAAGGTTAGTTTTAATGTGTAATTCAATATTTTGGTTTTTTTATTTTTAAAGAGTTTATAATAAATTTGATGATTTATTTTACTTTCCAATTTTATTGGAGTAATATAATTGAAATTTATCTCATTTAAGCTGTTATAATTAGGTGGATATCACTTGATTAAATGAATGGTATTTATGGATTAAATATAACCCTTGTCTTCTTTTAGGGATTTGTATCTTGGTAGATGTGCTGCATCATCATACCCACCAATTGAACTATAATCCCGTGGATAATTATTCTTTATATTTAGCTTGAAATGCATGTCTCTATTTTCAATTTCACAAAAATCTTATAGTTGTTACTAGGCTTATGTGTCCTAAGATATTTGGAGGTATTTTTATTAATAAAAAAGCATCTTAATACTAATTTAATGCATACAACTAGATCCTCAAAAAATATAAGTAGCATAAGATCACACCCCAAATTTAGATTGTTAAAGCCAAGAAGAAAATAACCACATGACCCAAAAAAAGGAAAAGCATCCACAACACCATGAAAGCATGACCCATCAAGGAAATAATTGTAAAATCTGCACCTCAATCACTATTTTTTTAGTATATTCAATATACAAAAACTACAAACATAATAGACCAAACATCTTTCATCTAAATTGGAAATATTGATTTAAAAAAAAATTCATTCACCATGGTGGCATCAACTCAATGACCCCACCTATACACTTACACATGAAAGTGTTAAGCTCCCAAGGTTAGGGTCATACCTAGACCCAAACCTAAACCTCAAGGGTTCATTTGTGATGATCCTCCTTTGTATCTATTGGCGCCAAAATTTGATGAGGTAATAGTGTCTTATGGGAAACTCAGTTTATGGGGGAACTTTTGCATTAAATTGAGTGACCTCTGAATTTTTAGAGAAGCCGACTTCTTCTATAATGGGGGGGTTGGAAAGGGAAAAAGAACATATTTAATAAAATAAAGTCTAACCTAAGGTGATGCGCCAAGACTTAATGATAGGCATGATAAATCATAGATCTAAAGGCCTGAATGGTGTTGTAGTGTTCCAGAACATTAGAAACTCAAGATTACAACATAGACCATCTATTTATTGACATAAAATAATATTGCATACATTCCTACTGCCAAGAAGAGTTATTAGACATGGTCTAGGTCAGCAAACTTGCATTCAACATATATAGAAGTTCTTAAATGAAATGTCCAGACAATAAAAACATAGTTTACAGTTTAATCAAATAGCATGAAAAATAGAAAGGCTGAACAATTGGCACAGTCTGAGAGTTTTTGTAATAAAATAAAACAACAATAAAGGCCTGGTGTCTTTTTACTAAAACTAGCGTTTTCCTTCAAATTCCAGACCCTTTTCTCACGACAGAGAAAAGTATATATAGTAGAAAAAAACCCCCACCGCTTCGGAGAGCAGCAACAGAAAAAATTTCGCAATCCCTTGGCAATGATGCAAGGATCAGAATATTCCCAAAGTCGTTGCAGCAGAAGCGATTTGGAACCAAGCATCCGGTCACTCCAAGCACAGGGGCATCTTCTACAAATGATGGCGGTGGTCCCGACAAGGCCTAATTAGACAAGTGTCACCATCCTATGCAAATGATTATGACACGCAGTGGCCAATAGCATCATCAGGCTCGTTTGGTTTATCGGCCAAATATGAGATTCACTGGCTAGGCACGTGGTAGCCTTTCGCTGCCCGTATGAACCTCTCTCTTTCGCTGTTGAGGACTTGTGTTAGTGCTACACGTGTCGAATGGGCTAAGCACTTCATCAATAAAGGAGGGAAGGATCACTAGCCGAGCACAAAAGAGACATGTGGTAGCATTATGCTGCTCGTGGTTGTTACTTCATCTCCATGCTGAAAGACTTGTGAATAATAGACACGTAGCACGAGTGCACCATAGATAGCAACTGTGGGGCCCGCCAATTTTTTTTGGGAATAAGGGCTTCATGGCACCCGAGCGTAGCCCGATGAGACAACAAGAAAGCATGATCAAAAGAATCCCACAACCGCAACACGTGCAAGCATAGCAGAGCTTTCTGGGATGTGAAAGGAATGCCGAGACTCGGAGTTGCAAGGAGTAGACACGTGGAGCGGGAGAGCAGAACCTAGATAAAATGCTGAGTTGACCTTGCGATGCACGGTCCGATGCATAGAGGGAAATACACCCGAAGGGAGCTAGTTAAATATTTATTAACAGTATCCACTCATGGGAAATCAAAGGATTTGTAGTTCACACACTACCATTATAGGGAGTGCATTCTCTCCTCTTGTATGAGATCTCTAATCTCACCTTTAAACCATGACTATCCATTAAGTATAATCTATCAACTTAGTTTGGACAATTATAATAGAATATTAACAATTTTCTATACAGTGTTGGATCCATACCAAACATTACCAATCATTAGTGCACAAACAAACATGAATACACATGGGTCATATCATACCATAATTCCAATATCCCATACACAATGATTGTGTCAAGCATACATCACACACACACACACACACACAAGGTTTCTAGCTCATACACATCACAAGTACAACCATGTCTGGCTCATATGCACATCACATGTACAATAGTGATTGACTCATACACATCTCACAATTATAATAGTGAGTGACTCATATGCACATCACAAGTACAATAGTGAATAGCTCATACATACATCACAAGTGCAATCATTGCTAGCTCCAACATACATCACATATATCTAATGTGAACAATCCACCCATACAACACATGTTTACTTAAAGAACAACTAGTAAAGTTGAAATGGATGCCATATACTGCATGCATCAACCCACTAACTAATTCACAATCACATAAGCATGCAAGAAAATATCACTTGGAAAGGGAATATTAGTGCATCCCATATTGCATTGTGGGTCCCATAATTTTCACAATACACCACCATCTATTACGATAATTTCAAGCAACACATATGCCATTATTGGAAAGGGCATCAATAACAATATACACAAAAATCGAGACCATTTACACAATGAGTGAGTACTGTATATACAATGAATGGTTGACACATCCACAATGGCTAACTAACACCTACCCATAATGCATCCCAGATAGAAAAGGAATGTTAGTGAATTGTGAACTACACTATGGGTCCATCCTTTTCCCTAGACTTTTGCACCATCAAACAATTGGGAAGAGGATTTGGTTGGGGGTTCATCCTCAACCCAAATATTTTCACCAATAGTGATGCAATAGCATTTGGGTGCACAAGCAATCTTGCACCACACAAAAGTAATTATATTTTCTTTTATTTGATTTTGTTGTGAATTTTTATTTTGGTCTTACATGCATGATTTTGGGTCACCTTTCACCCATTTCTAACATATTAAAAATTGAATTTTAATACGTATTGGATAGGTGACACCAAAGGATTGATTTTCATGTGTTTTATGGCTCATAAAATGAATTTTTCTTCACCAAATTCCAAGAGGAGGAAAAATTCCAATGCCCAAGCACGAGGAGGCCATTTTTGGCATCTGTAACTCCTCTTGAAATCTAAAAATCTATAATAAATGGGGAGTGGAGGAATCTAGGCACCTGGTGGAGAGGGTAGTGGAATGAATTAATTTAGAAAAAAATCAAATTGTTGGTTAATAATTGAATGATGAAGGATGGCAATGCCTAAGAGGGAAAGATGAATTTAAATGCAACAATAATGTTAAGGAGAGAGCCACACCTAGCTGAGAAGAAGAGAACAATGAAAGGAAAATGAAATAAAATTTATGGGTTTGAAGAAAAATCACCTGAAGAGATAGCTAGGGACGCCCAACCCGATGAAGTAATAAGATTTCATGGTTGCTTTTGCTACTTTTGTAACTGATTGGAGGACTCTTGTGGTAGATTTCTAGAGGTTGAATGCAAAAATCATGCTTGTAGCTGATTTCTAGATCTTTGTTTTACTCTTTGAAGCTATTGTTGTAAGTATTTGAAGATTTGATAATGGAAAACAATATTTTTCCTGAATCTCTATTATTTCATGTATTGGTTAATCATAAAAATTTGAATTCTCAAGTTATTTCAAAAATATTGGTGTGTGTGTAGGTTGCAACAATTGACAGTCCAATATGATTCTCAATTGTTGAGTTGCATCAAGTAGTGAACCAACCTAGCCCAGTGGATTCCAACTCCAATTGCCTATAGAACACCGTCGATGTAATGCCCCTCTCCTTTGTAACTTTTGAAGTGAGTTTGGTGTTTTAGTTTCATTGTTTTCCTTGTGATTTTGTTATGGTTGTTACTTTTTCTCTAATTGGTGTGTGTGAACCACCACATGTTTCAAAATGAGGTTCCTCAACATGTTGGTTTTTGACATTTTATATGTTTATATGCCTAGCTTATTTGTATGTTTCAATTCATAGAGATGTGTGTTATAGTAGTGACTAAATGTGAATCTAATTATTGATAATCAAAATGAATAATTTACATAATGAATGTATGGATGCTAATTTTATGCTTTATTCTATTGCACCCTATTGTTTGATTATGTTGTGCTTTGGCTGGCTATGTACATTGAGCAAGTACCTTTGACATTTATTGAATGGTTATAGGAACAAGGTTATTTCTCCACCTAGCTATATAGGTTCAATTTATTTCCCAACAATGGTTATTTCAAAGATGTCACACTGGGCCTCCCTACATATTCCCCAATCATACTTGAATTGAGTATGGTATGCATCATATTTTAGCGGCATTGACCCAAATCCAAGTTAAGAGTTATTCTAGAATCCCTTTGTGTCGTGAAATGCCTATGTATGCATGGTTTAAATGATTTCTTAAATTTTACATTTTCCATAAAAAATATTCTATGAGTTGCATATTTTCTTGATTATTCATATTTTAATTATAAAATAGATTAAGGTAAAATATCTAAATGATAGTTTAAATTCCCCTTTTGATTGTAAAAAAGAAAATTGATGAGTTACTCTTTTTATGGTTAAGGTGTTCTTTTCATAAAAAAGGAAAAGGGTATGTGTAGGATCATGATGGGCCAAAAAGTGGCGATATGATGGGTATGTGGTTGAAGACTTTTTTTTTACCCAAAATTGATGAAACAAAAAGGGTTTTTAAAGGAGATTCTCATCTTTCCACCAATATAAATTATGCTTTACTTTGAAGTTAATAAATAATTATGATTCATTTTCTATTTGAATTATGACTAAAGTCCTGATTGATAGGCTGATTGAAAAACATCTATAACTTTCAAACGGTATGACATTTTTTGAATCTAAAAAGGGTGTCACATTCTATGCTTCACATACTATAGGATTAAAAAAAATCTGAATTTCATGAAGTTCTGACCAAGTTAAGGTGGTTAGACATACAAGTTTTTATATTTTAAAAATTTGTAATAAAAAATTCATAATTAATTATTTACTTGGAAAAAATTACAAAAAAATATACATCACATTGGGACATGTGTCCTTTACTTATATATAAAATCTTATAATTTTTTTTTTATCATTTTATTGTGGTTAGGGTGGTCATAGACACCTACTTATTTTTCCCCAAATTTAAGTATTACTATTGAAATTTCAAATTTTCACCAAATAGATTTTTTTTAAAATAAACCTAGTAGTTTAGAAACTATATTCAATTTGCTACAGATTCTATTCTTACATATTTTTGAAATAATTTATAGATAACTTATTCAAATTTTTATGTCAAGTTGCCTAAATATGATTTTTTTGAATTTTTTGCCACTTAAGGGCCTATTTTTTCCATGATGATTATGCACATACCCAAAATACAGTTAAGTTAATTAATTTGGAAGAATCCTTAGGGTGGGAATGTGTATTTATATTCGATTTGTTTTGTTATATATAATTGCTAATGAATACAAACAAATGGTTTTGTTTTGTTAAATAGACATTTTGGAATTTAAAATTAAAAAAATAGAAAAATAGTGAAAAGAAAACTGAGTTGAAAGGGAAAAATATTTAGCATTATAATTCATTCTTTGTGTTTGGGGAAAAATGGGCTCTCAAACCCTCTTCTTTCTAAACTTTGAAAATAGAATTGTGGGTGCAATTGAGAATGGAATTGGATGGGATTCAAAGTATTATATAGCAAAGTTAGTGTGCACAGAATGTCAAATTGATTTTTCATGTATTAACCTGCAAGACATGAAAGTTAGTTAATAGTTGCATAAATGAAAATAGTTTTACATTTATATTTACACTTAAAAATGCATGACATGAAACCAGAGTGCATGAAACATTAACCATTGTATGAATTAGAGAGAAGATATTAAAAGATCAAAATGCATGTTAAAAACTAGTTGCATGTAAAGAAATGAATTGCATGTCAATTCTAATGGTTGGGCTAGCTGCGTGGAGTGGTGTGGCTTTTGTGGGAGGAGGTTGGTGTGGGGTTTGCTGTGTGGAGTGTAGGGGGTGGAGCCTAAGGTGGTTTGAGTGGGGTTTTTATTTGTTTGGCAATGGAGGGTGTTGGGTGTGGAGGTACGGATGGGGCTCTCAAGAGCTTGGTGGTTGCAGGTGTGAAGTCATCTCTGGGAAAGGCTGAGGGTGTGCATGCGCAAGGCATGGATTCCTCTTTTGTGGGTGAGAGCTCTAAGCTCAAGAAAGTGAATGGTTGTCTGCCGAGGAGTCTTGATCGTCCTGTTCTGGTTATTTCTCCAGAATCGGTGCATGAGGCCTTCTCTTATTGGACTCAACATGTTTTGATTTGTAAGTTTTTGGGAATCCATGTTTTCCTCTCAACTTTGGAGTCTTGGATGCGTCGTACCTGGCAGGTTGAGGGTGATTTTTATATTTTGGTGGTTGGGAATGGCTTTTTCTTGGTTGATTTTTCTTGCATTTCAGATCGGAATCGGGTTTTTGAGGGAGGCCCGTATTTTTTCAATCAGGTGGGTTTGTTCATGAAACCCTAGCATGGGGGTTTCAATGCTGTAGAGGATTTTCCTTCTCAGGTTCTGGTGTGGGTCTGCCTACCATGGTTGCCCTTGGAATTATGGAGAGAAGACATTTTGCAACGAATTGCTACTCTGCTGAGGAAGCCGAATGCCATTGCTCAGACTACTCTGGTTAAGAAGGTATTTTATTTTGCTCGCATCTGTGTTGAAATTGACCTAAATAATCCTTTTCCAGATTCTTTGGAAATTTGTATTGGCTCGGCTTCATGGATTCAACAGATAGATTATGAGTCCCTCCCCTTTCGAGGCCGATTTTGTCATGAATATGGACATCTTCATCGCCAATGCCCTCGGGTCTCCAGATCGGCTGGGGCTTCTTCTCCTCCTCCTTCGGGGCCTTCGGTGGATAAGGGAGATAAAAGCAAGGTGCCTGTGGCTGAAGGGCGGCATGATAAGGATGGTTTCACTCCTGTCAAGCCAAAAGCTAAGGGGAGAGGTCAAAAGCGGCCCTTTAAGGACAAACAAACTGATCAAGGGTTTAATCATTTTGAGGTCTTGGATAATCAGGCCTTGGAGGAGGGGATTCCTGTTGAGATGGTACATGGGGCTATCAGTATGGATACAGGGTTGGAGTAGGCAGTTGCTGTTGAGAACCCTTCTCTTCCTTCAGAAAAGGAGAATTCTGGGCTTTCAAATGTTGTTGCTGGCCTACAGGATGATATCATTTTAGCTGATTTAGCTAAGGAGGCTCTGTCCTCTGGTAAAGGTCGGGGGGTCTCTTATCTAGGGGTGCTACAACACCCTCTCAAGAAGGGGCATTTTGAGCACTCCTCTAAAGTTGGTCGTAAAAAGGATGCAGATAAGATTAAATCTATTGGGGATTTGCTGGTTGAGTCTGGGTCTGTTAAGACCATTGGTACCCACTTTTCTCAACCTTCCTCATGATTATTCTTTCATGGAATGCAAGGGGGTTTAATAGCGCCTCCCGTTAGAAAGCTATTCAGGATATGATTGGGGTTCATTCTCCAGATATTTTTTGTGTTCAGGAGACCAATCTTCAGGTGGATTTCATGCTTCAATATGCCCCTCGTATTTGGTTCTCTAGTCAGTGTCAGTGTATTGGTTCTAAGGGAAGCTCTGGAGGTTTGGCTCTTTTTTGGGATCCTCGTAAGGTTGTTCCTCGCTGGTGGATTTCTAGCCATTCCTCTATCTCGATGGTGGTTTCGATTTTGGACTCTGGTGAGACTATTGTGGTTAGTAATGTTTATGCTCTAGTTGACTTCTGAGGTAAAGGCCAACTTTGAGCCCATATTAGGTATGTTAGGTCCTGTGCACCTTACTTGCCTTGGATCCTAGCTGGTGATTTCAATGTTGTTTTGTGTTTGGAAGAGAAAAGAGGGGGGCTGCCGAGACTGGGACCTACTTCTGGTTTGTTCTGGGCTAATGTGGACTCTCTTGCTCTTGTTGATATTAAACCTGCTAATGGCTTATTTACTTGGAATAATAGGCGAAGTGGGCCAGAGGTGATTTCTGAGCAGTTGGATGGGTTTCTTGTTTCTTGTTTTTGGGTTGGGGGCAGTCTGGTTATTGGCTCTGAGATTCTTGACTGGTGTGGCTCTGATCATTGGCCAATTAAGTTTTCAGCTTCTCCTTTTCCTAATCCAAAGAATCCTCCTTTCAAATTTCAGCTTATGTGGCTCCGTGATTCTTCTTTGTATAATCTTGTTGAGCAGTGGTGGTTGGATGGTGCCCCGGCATATGGCTCAGCTATGTACTCTTTTGTTAAGAAGCTGCAAAGTGTCAAGTATCATCTTAAGCGTTGGAATTGGCTTTGTTTTGGAAATTTTCGGGCCAAGAAAAGGGAAGCACAGGAGCGTCTTGCTGTTGTTACTCGCCAGATTAGGGATTTGGGATTTTCAGAGGCTCTTGGGCATGCTAAGTCCCAGGCTCTTAAAGTGGTGGAGGAGTGGGAAGTTCGTGAGGAGATATTTTGGAAACAGAAGGCTCGGTTTGACTGGCTTTGAGAGGGCAATAGGAATATTGCCTTCTTCCATCATTCTATGCAGGCTCATCAGAATAAGTGTTATATTTCTTCTCTTGTCAATTTTGAAGGCTTAGTTTTATCCTCACAACAGGCTTTATCTATAGAAGCTCGCCAATTCTACTCCTCTCTATTTACTGAGGATTCTCCTCCTTCTAATGTTGAGGATAATATGATTCTTTCTTGTATTCCTTCTTTAGTCTCTAATGAGTTGAATGCTTCTCTTATGTGCCCGATTACTTTGTCTAAAGTGGAGGAGGTTGTTTTTGGGATGAATAAGGGGAAACCTCATGGCCCTGATGGGTTCCCTATTGAATTTTTCCAAGAGTTTTGGGAAATTGTGAAGTTAGATCTGGTGGAGGTTGTCCGGGAATCTTTTCATAACAAGCAGATGCTTCAGGCCTTGAATGCTACTTTTCTTGTCCTCATTCCTAAGAAGGAGGGTGCTGATAGGTTTGATTTCTTTCGACCTATTACGCTCTGTAATGTGGTGTATAAGATTATTACGAAACTGATTGCAAAGTGGCTTAAATCTTGCTTTCCTGTTGTTATCTCAGAGGAACAAGGAGGTTTTGTGGCAGGTCGACAGATTCTGGATGGGGTGGTGATCGCCTCGGAGGTCATTCATTCCATGGCGATCTCTAAGGAAAGGTCTATGTTCATCAAGCTAGATATGGCTAAAGCTTATGACAGAGTTAAATGGAGTTTCCTTTAGAAGATTTTGTTGGCCTTTGGGTTTTCTTCTGACTGGGTGAGTTGGACTATGAGTTGTGTGACCTCCTCCTCCTTTTCAGTTATTGTGAATGGGGAACCTTCTGAACTTTTTGGTGCTACCAGGGGCCTTTGTCAGTTGGATCCACTTTCTCCCTATCTCTTTATTCTTATGGCTGAAGGGCTTGGTCGCTTTCTTAAATCTTGGGTCTCTCAGGGTGGGATTCATGGTTAGCAGTGGGGGATGGGTCTGCCTACTCTTTCTCACCTCCAGTTTGTGGATGACACCTCTCTTATGGGGTTGGCTCGTCTTCGTGAAGCTGAATCCTTTAGGAAAGCTTTGGACATCTACCTTGCTGCTTCGGGTCAAAAAGTTAATGAGCAGAAGTCTTCTATTTTTTTCGTTAATACTCCTTTGGCCATCCAGAGGAGGATTGTTGCTATTTTGAGGTTTCAAATTGGATCTCTCCCCTTTGTCTATCTGGGGATTCCTCTTGCCGTTGGTCGTCAACACAGATCCTCTTGGCAGATGTTGCTTGATAAGTTTAGGAAGAAGATAACACATTGGACTCATCGGTGGTTGTCTACTGCTGCTAGAGTTACCCTCCTTCAGTTTGTTATCCAGGCCCTTCCCATCTACAGGTGTTTTGTTCAATCGCCCCCTATGTATTTCCTTCGGGAATTTGATGCTCTCTCTCAGCAATTCCTTTGGAGTGGTAACTTGATGACTTCTAAGTGGAGCCTTGTTAAATGGGATTCTATGTGTAGACCAAAGCAGGAGGGTGGTCTTGGTTTAGGCTCTTCTATTTTGAATGGGCAAGTTCTTGCGGCGAAGCTTTACTGGTGTTGGTGTACTAATCAACACCAGTTGTGGGCCCGTGTTCTTAACTATAAGTATCTTCGTGGTGTTGCTTCTCATGAGGTTCCTCGCTATCCTTTGGAGGGGAGTGGTTCTATGATTTGGTCTACTCTGAAAGTGGGAGCTCAGTTGATTAAGCGGGCGCTTTTTTGGATCTGTCACTTGGGATCACAGGCTCTATTTTGGTGGGATTCTTGGGATGGTCACCCACCTATTCTTTCTACTTTTCCTCATCTTCAACCCCTCTGTGATGTTTTTACTGTTGCTAGTTGGGACACCGTTGAGCATTACAAGATTGTTGAGCATTGTGGCTCTGTTGTTTCTTTTCGCTGGAAGCACCCTTCTGAGTGGCCTTTTGGGGGCTCTGAGGGGGATAGGTGGGAGCTTGCTCAACTTTTGGCTTCCCGGGCTTGTAATTCGTTGAGGGGACCTGATATTTTAGCTTGGGATGGTTCTGATATGTCTGGGAAGTACTCTGTGTCTATTGGCTATAAGCAATTGGGTCGACAGTTGTTTGGGGATATTGAGGTCCCTTGGTGGAAGTATGTTTGGAATAAGTTGTCTTGGCCCAAGTACAATTTCTTTATGTGGTTGGTGGCTCAAAACTGGTGTCTTACTTGGGATAATTTATGCAAGTGGTGTTTCTAGGATCCCTCTTGTTGTGTGTTGTGTCATGAGGCTGAGGAGTGTGCTTCTCATCTCTTCTTCCAATGTTCCTATGCTCGGGAGATTTGGCATCTTTGGTGGTGGGTGTGGAATGTGCCCTGTACGCATGTTTCCTCTTTGGCTGAGTTTGTGGATCGGGGGAGTAGGGCCCCTGTTTCTACTTCCTTTCTTCAAGCTGCTTAGGTGATTGGCCCATCCTTCATTATTTGGAATCTTTGGTTGGAGAGGAATCGTCAGATTTTTCAGGATGTGATGATGGGGGCCCCTCGCTTGTGGTGGAAAATTTTGCATTCTGTGGGAGGAACGATCGCGGCTAAGTGTGATCTGACTAATTCGATTGCTCCTTCTGATGTTGGTTGTTTCAACCGCCTTCATCTTCCTCCTTTGCATCGGTAGCTTATGCGCAACAGGTGTAGGCATCCAACACTGAAGGTGAATAGGGAGGGAATATGGTCTCCTCCTCCTCAAGGCATCCTAAAAATTAACATGGATGGCTCTTCTCGTGGAAACCCTGGTCATGCTGGTATTGGTGGTGTTGGTCAGGATAGTTCTGGGGATGTTCAATTTATTTTATCTATTTATAAGGGTCTTCATACTAATAATCTTATGGAGGCTCAGGAAATTTTACTGGCTGTGGAGCATGGCAGTCAGTTGGGGTGGCGCAGGATTATTTGTGAATCTGATTCCCAAGTTGTGGTGAACTTGTTGATCAGGCAGAGGTTAGATGATATCAGTTGGCACCTGGCTTTGATTATTGAACAAATTCTCAATCTTTGTGTTTCTCTTGAGTTTGTTACTTTCACTCATATTCCTAGGGAGTGGAATGGTGTTGCTGATTGTTTGGCTAAATGGGCTTCTGATCATATTCATGATTGGAATTTGGTTGATCGGGGTCAATTACCCCCTGATTTGTCTCAACAGTTGGACCATTTGGTGGAGCTGGATAAGGCTATGTAATGACTTTGCTCTGTAATTTTCTCGTGTTTTAATAAATTTTTAGCCCTCTTTTATGTTAATTGCATGTCAATGCTTATTTTACTGTTATTAGGAATTCAAAGTTGAAAAAATGAAAGATGTACAATTGAACATTTGCATGAAAGAAAAGAGTAATTATTTATTTTATGATCATTATCTATGTTACTGTCTTTTATTATGTATTGGATTTACCTTCTAAGATAGGCTGTTGAATATGGAACAATAGAGAATGACGATCCTCTTTTTGGTATTTTTTGTTATTTCTAGTGCTTTGGCCAAAGCCATGTTTTCATTGAAATAGATGAAATTTACCTAGAAAAATTATTTATATGTTTCTCTATCATATCATGATAGTAGGACATTACATGTTCACGATAGAAACACATGTAGATATAGCCGGCTTGCACTAGAATTCTCTCCTACTTTTTATTTCTAGGTTGGTAGGTACTTCATGCATGGTTGGGTATTCATCATGTTAGGAAGAATTTTGGGGAAACATAAGCTTTGTGGTTGGGCAAAAAATCACCTGAGCCATGTCCTTGTCTCTTGACTTGCATATGACTATGAGGGTCAATGGTAGTTACATACTATATTGTGTATTCCTCACATTATTCTTGTATCATTATTTGTTTTGTACTTCCAAATTGTATATTTAGATTACTATGTGGCATGAGAGCATGGGTTGTACTTTTGCATATCATATATTATGTGCTTTTACCTAGGTTATACACTGTACATTTGAGGATGTGTTATGAAATTTATTTATCTAGTGAAGTTGTTTCATTTTTATTCCATGTTGATGAGCTAATGGATTAATTTATTTTTGTGAGATTGTTTTGGGTCTCGATCCTTTCAACTAGGGTGCTAATCAAAGAACTACATATAAATACACATTTTCTCACCATTTGAAAGCCTAGAACTTTTGAGATCATAATTGAGTACCGTAAAAGTAGTCAAGAGCAAAATTAACAACATTATTGCAAAATTATTTTAGTCAAGCATCATGTTAGCAATGCATCAAGTTTTTATGTGAGTTTTTTAATGTTTCATGTCAATTCATTTTGTGAGTACTAACACTTGTAGGGCTTCAATTCAAGCATTCAATTATCCTTGAAGGTGATGAGTACAATGAATTTAGTCCATCAATGAATATAGATCTAAGTGGTAAGTTGCAGTAATTGTCAACTTGTCACTTGTTTATCGTTTAGCCCTACTTGACCAAGGCTAAGCTCTCTTTTTCACCATCATAGCCATTGTGGAGGTAGAAATACAAAAATGGGGTTTGACTTAGGCAAGCCCCTATATGGCACAACCCTTTCTCCTCTTTCTTATGTGTAGGTTGTAGATCTAAAGAAAATACGGGAGAGGATTGAAGACCTAATTGCTCAATCAAACATTCAAGTCCTACAAGTCAACAAATTAGGGAAAGTGGAATTTATCAACAACATACAAAGTTCTGACATTGTGCCTAGAGGAGGAGAACCTACAGATAACTTAGACAAATTGAGATCTAAATTCTAATTCTTATTGTTTGCACTTCTAGGTCTAGGGCTCAAATACCCTTTTTATAGCTAGATCAAGCTATAATTTACATGTCAGGTTCCTTTATGCACATGTACTCTACTCGTCTAAACTCTATTTTAGGATTTCTATTCAATATTTTTCTAAAATCATAATAGTTTGCTACATTTTCATAGTTAAACTAGGGGTATCTTTCTATTATTAAATTGGATCAATTAATCAACATCAAATCAAACCATCATTCACACAACAAAAGGGTTGAAACCATGATCCACCATTCTACCTCTTCCATTGAGGTTAGTAGCCAAGTGGGTGTTTGAGATCAATTTTAGTCCCCTTCTATTACGATATAGAATAAGGTGTTGTTTAGACACTATATCCCTTTTTCTTATATCAATGTTTCTGATTTGGGCACCTTGTATGGAAGGGCCTAGAATTGGGAACCCTTCTTACTATGTAGGAGACAATTATTATTTAGGGTACCTTTGTTATCAAATGCATATTATAGTATTCCTATGAATCTATCAAGCCTTAGATTAGAAATATGGGTGGGTAATGAATTCCACAATGGGTTATTAACCAACCAACAATCCATCTAATGGTTTCCTATGTTGCAAGGTGTGTGCCCTTGGTCTCCTTGTGTCGTGCAATGCAATGCTCAGGCTTGTGACATGGCTTAACCGCCTCCCATGGATTTATTAACTAGGGCAGTTGTATCAGGGATTGATAGGTCGATCTTTTGGTGCAACGACAACCGTCTGTCCAACAATTGGTATCAAAGCCTAGGTCATGGGTTCAAACCCCTCACTTGCATTGGGGGGATTGTTGCAAGGTGTGTGCACTTGGTCTCCTTGTGATGTGTAGTGCAATGCTTGGGTTTGTGACATGGCTTAACCACCTGGACTGTGGATTCATTAACTCAAGGCTATTGTATCAGACATTAATAGGCCGATCTTTTGGTGCAATGAAAACCATCTATGTAACATCCTATTATGAAATTTCAGGGCTAGCCTCTATCCAAGCATTCTTTAATCCACACTCTTCACTTTTTCTTGAAGCACCAAGAGATTTTTCAAGTTATTATTGTTTCTATTCCCCCTCAAATGCTTCATAAGGTTAGGGTTTGATAGTTGGGGTTTGATCTATCAAATCTTAGTGGAAGTATTGGAAGTGGTACACATATACCCCTCTTCCAAATTATAAGCCTTATAAAGGATACTCATGGCTTTCTCCACATCTACCCATAGTTGAACAACTCAACCATTGTTGGAACCTGTAGTCTTTCTCTAGAACTTGGCAATGTTGGTTTCAATGCATCTAGTTTGTTTTACTTGAACTTAAGGCGGCCCACTTTGCATGGTGCATTCTCTATCAAGGCCTTTTGATGAGAAAGTGGTTGATTGAAATAGACATCCATTGCTCTCATTATCCTTTTTTTGTATATCTAGAGAGTATCAAGCATCTCTTATGGTTTTGTCCTTGATCTCAAGAAGCTTGGAATTGGATCCATGACCTCTTTAAATCATTTTTTCCTCTCCCATTCTCATACCATATGTTTTTTTCTAGGGGATTCATCTTGTCTCCTAGTCAAATACACCTAGGTTTGGAATGCTTTTAGGGTGGATTTTTTTTTTTGCATTCGGAAGGATAGGAATTACACTTATTTTTTTCAATTGTAATGCAAATGTTCATTTCTCTCTTTACATCAAGGCTATTATTTGTTTCAATGCTTTTATGCAAATTCAAGTGCAAGCTCACAAAATTGCACTTGAGGTTGCTCAACTCTAGGAGTTGTTGGACCATTTGGGGAACACCCCTTGTACTATTGCTTGGGTCCCTCCAAACTCTTCCTCTTTGAGAGGTCATAGGCATGGATGCAATCAATCTACCATAATACATCACTCTTAATCCCATGACAATTTGCAATGCTTTGTTGCTCATGACTCATACTACCTTCTTGATAGTCTTCTACCTCTTTTTAGAGGCATGGGGAGATTGGTTGACCTAGTTCCCACATGTTTCCTCATCTACAACTTACCATTTCTCCAGTCCGCTCATAGAAATCAGTTTAAGACACTACTGAGGAAGAAGACATTATTATTGGCTGATAGCGTCTTGATGATCCTATCCCCGTTGATATTTGGGGTTTTAATTCTAATGATAAAGATCTACTTAATGCTGGTACATTATTAACTGCTTAATGTTTCTATTCTATTAGACTTTGTGAATGTGCCTTTATACCACCTTAACCTTTTTGTGAATATTGTATTTTTATTTTAATATAAAATAAATTAAGAATACTCATATATATAAAGAAAGCAGAAAACAAAACCAGCCTCCCTCCCCTGAAAAAAATCCATTAGGGCGGTTGGAGTGACAACGTAGAACTTGTTTGTAATTTTCAACCACCGTGCATAGCGTGTTATACCGCACGTGAACATATGGACAGTGAACATGGATCGAGCATGTTCCCAACTGCTACACCCCAAAACAGATTAAGGACTAAACACTAAGGCGTTACAGATAAGAGAAAACTAATAGATCTAATTCAGAAATCACCAGAAGCCAGAGATTGAACTAATCGAGATCTAACAGCCACCCCTTAATATAAAACACGAGATAAATTAGATAGCATTCTCGTTAGCCCAAATTCAAATCTATTGAATGAAAACAAAATACATTAAAATTCATGAGATTAATGTTTAGAGGTCCATCAAACGAGAAAAATATTTTTAATGTAAACTTCTTACTGTCATCCAGTGTCTCAGACATATAAATAATTCATTGACAACTACTGTCGATGAATTATTTGTACTCTGAAATTGTAGTTCTGAGAAAGAATCCAGAGAACAAGAAATCCAAACAATATGGACCAGTCAGGCCAAAATGTGAAGGCTAATGAAGAAAGTTTAATTCCCATTTCTTCAACAGAGAAAAAATCGACCAGTTCAAGTGTGGTCAATTCCACATTGTCTTCTGCATCAAATATTGCAAAGATATTGCCCACTGGAATTTTGTTTGTGTTTCAGGCTTTTTCTAATCTTCTCTCCAACAATAAAGAATGCCAAACAGCAGATACGTATTTAGTAGGAGTGACAGTGGGTATTCTTGGAATAGCATGCTTCTTCTTTTCACTGGTAGACACCTTCAAAGATGGTTCCACAGGCAAGGTGCACTATGGGATTGCCACCATTAATGGGTTAGCCACTGCTAGTGAAGTTAAGCCTTCCAATGAGTCTGAGTACAAGATTAAACCTAAGGATTTGGTTCATGCAGCTGTGGCAGTTTTGGTGTTTTGTGTGATGGCCTTCACAGACAAAAATGTAGTGCACTGTTTATATCCATCGGAAGAAGGCAATATACAGAAGATTTACCAGGCACTTCTTGTTGCAGTCGGTGCACTTAGTGGTGTCATTGTTGTTAAGCTTCCCTCCAAAAGGCAAGGGATTACTAGTCCGGTTACCAAATCATAAGGTCAAATTTTACACAGTAGTAAGCATTTATCTTATTTTCATATACTGTGGAAGCCTCAAACTTCTTATACAGAAATTTTAAATGTTTGTTCATCTGAGTTTCATGATCTTAAATTGGATCATCTAAGGCATTATTGGTAACTTTATTTGAACTAACTTAATATTCTATGGGCATGCTGAGTTGGAAGATGTGGTTGGCATTAATAATCTACCATTCCTCTTTCCAAGATAATTATAGCCTCTGTGATACGTGTTAATGAATGTTCTCCTCTCATGATATTGAGATTATCTGTATTGTTAAAATATAGTTCTACAAACATGTTGCCTTGATAATTGTGGTTGCATGCTTTCCCAAGTGCTCCATCGAGGGGGAATGATAATCTCTGTGTATTATATGGGAGGGAGTTTGTACTCCATGAAGTCGTCTTGTTATTTTTAGTATGATTAATGGTAAGCTAGTACAAACATCTTAAGGTAGAAATATCATGAATAATGATAAAGTAAATAATAAAATAATAATGATGTAAATAGAATAATTAAATAAAAATAAAGTACAGAATGTAAATACAACAAAATAATATTTAAGTAAAATAAAATTATTTTTAAATTATATATATATATAAATAAATAAGTTATTAAAGTTATGAAGTCATTATATTTATTTCAATAATATATATGATACATTTTTAAGTACTTTATATAATATATTTATGCAATCATATAATAAATTTATTAATATTAATAATTCTTGATTATTATATATTATATATTATTAAAAAAATATACTATATTATTTATCATTAACTGTTAATTTTATGATGGCTCTGCAAGCGCTGCATGAGGCCGCAGCCATCTAGGCTCGGCCTGCATGTGGTCTTTTGTTGGTTGCATGTGTAGTTGGGGGTCGGATCTGTTCTCTTCTTCTCTGAAGCTTGTTGGGGGTGGGTTTTTTTATGCTATTCGGGGGGAGGTTCTTTTCTTTTGAAGCAGGTGTGTAATCTGGGGTTGGGGGGTTGCGATCCTGGTGTCCAGTGGAGTGTGCCTTCATCGAAGGGATCTTGGTTTTATTTTGGCCTTGCTAGCTCATTTTGCGTTGTGTGCTCTTTGATGGATACTGGAGAATCTTCTAGGGTTTGTCCCAATATGGACTTCCGTTCTGCTTTTGGTTCGAAACCCTCTCCACAGGGTTCAAAGATTTTTGATAATAATCTTTTCTCGGTGGAACCTGAGAAAGTCGAGATGGGCTCGGCAGGGGGGCCTAGAATTCCGAAGATTAATGGGTGCCTCGAACGGTGTAAAGAGAGGCCGAGTGTAGTCATTCCAATGGAGATGTTGGCTGAAGACATTGATTATTATGCTCGACATTCTCTTTATTGCAAATTCTTAGGTTTGAAAATTTCTTTGCAATTCTTGGATTTGTGGGCTCAAAAGACATGGATGCCTGAGGGAGAGATGGAGATCCGCCTCCTGGCAAATAACTACTTCATGGTTACATTTGACTGCTTGGCTGATCGGAATAGGATTTTTGAAGGGGGCCCGTATTTTTATAACCAGGTGGGCTTATTTATTAAGCCATGGCATGCTGGCTTCAACCCGGCAGAGGAACTTCCGAATCGGGTTCCGGTTTGGGTTCGTCTTCCAAGGCTCCCTGTGGAATGCTGGCGAGAGGATGTGTTGTGCCTATTAGCCTCGAAGCTGGGGAAACCTGTGGGTTCTTCTCAGCAAACACAATTCAAAAAGGTAATGACTTTTGCCCGGTTTTGTGTAGAAATTGATTTAAGTAAGCCATTGCCAGACTCGTTAGAAGTGAGTGCAGGAGATTATTCATGGGTGCAACAGCTGGATTATGAAACACTTCCCTTCCGTTGTCGTTTCTGTCATGAGTATGGTCACCTCCTGCGCAGATGTCCAAAGGCCAAGCCTTTGGAGGCTCATTCTTCTCAACCTTCAGCTAATCCACCTAGGGTGGATAAGGGCAAGGACCCCATTCAGGTTCTGGTGGTAGGGAAGATGGATTTATTCCCGTTAGAGGCCGAAACAGAAATAAAGGTCATAAAAGGACTTTGAAGGACAGGCAGGAGGAGGACACCTTCAACAGGTTTGAGGTGCTAGAGGATCTTAGTCAACAGGAGGTGAACCCAGGATTTTTGGATCTAGATCATGGGACTTTGGATATTGATCAACATGGCCCTTCGGTTGAGGCAATGCTTGCTCCCCAACAGGAGGGGGGTATGGGAGTGCCATGCTTAGAGGAGGTTGGGAAAGATCCTAGTCAGGTTTTGCCCAACTCAGAGGTGATTATGGCTCTGCTTACTAATGGGACTTTGGCTCTAGGGACAGATCGTCAAATGGAGGTTCAGGATGAGTTGGGTGGTAGTGCTGAGGTAGTGAAAGATAGTGTAGATAAGGTTCACCTCTTGCAAAAAGTTGGTCCGGAGGTGGGCAAGAAGAATATTAAGGCATCCTCTCAGTTGGGTGTTCTGCAAAAAGTTCTCAAGAAGGGGGGGCCGGAGAAAATTTCTAAGCTGGGAAGGAAGAAGGATGAGGAAAAGATTAAGATGATAGGGGAGACTTTGGTGGAGTCAGGGTCAGTCAAGACTCTAGATTCGCATTTTTCATGCCCCTCGAAATGATAGTTCTCTCTTGGAATGTTAGGGGCTTGAACAGTGGCCCTAGACAAAAAGCTGTTCGGGATTTGATTAGGTGTCATTCGCCTGATGTTCTTTTTTTGCAGGAGACTAAGCTCTCTGTGGAGGGTATGATGGATTTAGTTCCTAAGTTATGGGGGAATGGTGGATGCCAATGCATTGGTGCTCAAGGGTCTTCTGGCGGGGTGGCATGCTTATGGAACCCACGTAAGATTTTCCCCCTCTGGTGGGGGTCTTTTAGGTCCTCCCTTTCCATGGTGGCCTCTTGTTTTATGTCAGGGGAAATTGCTCTCTTCTCCAATGTGTATGCGCCTGTGGAGTTGCAGGGCAAGCAACTTTTGTGGTCCAACATTCATCTAGTTCGCAGCTTATTTCCCTACCATCCTTGGATTATTGGAGGTGATTTTAATGCTATCACGGAGCTTGCTGAGAAACGAGGTGGTATTGCAAGGTTGGAGGCTTCTGCTTTATTGCTCCAGGACAATATCTCTGCTTTGAATCTTGTGGATATCAAGCCTGGCAATGGTCTTTTTACTTGGAATAATAGGAGAATTGGTGATGCCTCTATTTCTGAAAGACTGGATAGATTTTTGGTGTCTAGTTTTTGGGTGGGGGACAGGTGGTTGATAAGCTCTAAAATTTTGGATGGTCGTGGTTCTGATCATTGGCCTATTAAGCTAGTGGTTGATGTGCCTCAACGGTGTGCTAGACAGACCTTTAAGTTCCAACTCATGTGGCTTAGGGATGAATCTCTTCATGTTTTGCTCCCTAGTTGGTGGGATCAGGGGAAGCCAGCATATGGCACTGCCATGTACTCTTTCTCAAAGAGGCTCCAGTATGTTAAATACAGATTGAAAAGATGGAATAGGCAGCATTTTGGTAACTTATTTCAGGAAAAGCAAAAGGCGCGAGATAATCTAGACCTAATTACCAGACAAATTCGAGATCAAGGCCTCTCAGAGGAGCTGAGTTTATTAGAGGTTGCTGCAACAAAAGAGCTTGAGGAATGGGAGTTAAGAGAAGAGATTTTTTGGAAACAAAAGTCTCGTATTGAATGGCTCCAGGCTGGGGATCGAAACACTGCGTTCTTCCATAACTCAGTTAAGGATCGGAGACAAGGTAATGCTATTTCTTCTATTCTGTTGCCTAATGGGGAATCTTTGTCCTCTTCAGCCTCTATTTCAGCTGAATGCATTCATTATTTCTCTACCCTTTTCTCTGAGGATTCGCCTCCTGCGGAGGAGGATGAAGCTAAAATTTTAGATTGTATCCCGAAGCTGGTGACTAATGAAATGAATGAATCATTGCTTGCTCCTATTACCTTGTCGGAGCTTGAGAAGGTTGTATTCCAGATGAAGAAAGGTAAAGCTCCTGGGCCTGATGGATTCCCCATTGAATTTTTTCAAGAGTTCTAGGAAGTGGTTAAATTGGACCTTTTAGAGGTTGTCCAAGAATCCTTTATACATAAACAAATGTTGAAGTCCCTAAATGCTACATTTTTAGCTCTTATTCCTAAGAAGATGGGAGCTAACTCCTTGGATTTGTTTAGGCCTATAGCTCTATGTAATGTTGTGTATAAAATTATTACTAAGTTGATCGCAGAAAGGCTGAAGCCTTGGCTTGATGACTTAATTTCTGAAGAGCAGGGGGGTTTTGTTGCTGGAAGACAGATCATGGATGGGGTAGTTATTGCTGCTGAGGCCATCCATTCTATGGAATCCTCAAAAGATAAATCTATGTTTATCAAGTTAGACATGGCTAAAGCATATGATCGTGTTAAATGGAGTTTTCTATTTAAAATCCTTGGAGCTTTTGGCTTTGCTGAGGGTTGGATTGAATGGGTTAGGAGTTGTGTCACTTCCTCCTCCTTTTCGGTGCTTATCAATGGTGAGCCCACTTGTTTGTTTGGTGCTTCTAGAGGCCTTAGGCAAGGAGATCCCCTATCTCCTTACTTATTCATCCTCCTTGCGGAAGGCCTGGGAAGACTCATTCGTGCTCAGGTTGCTAGTGGCTTGCTTCAGGGATGGAGTTGGGGAGATGGTATTCCCCCTCAGTCTCATCTGCAATTTGTAGATGATACTGCTTTGATGGGCAGGGCTAAGGTTGAGGAGGCTCTCAATTGGCGCAGTGTCTTGGACAGTTACTTGGCGGCTTCTGGGCAGCGCATAAATGAGGGGAAGTCCTTCATATATTTCTTCCACACTCCTAAAGGTATTCAAAGGAGAATTGCTGGTATCCTTCGGTTTCAGATTGGTTCGCTTCCTTTTTCCTATCTTGGAATCCCTCTTGCTGTTCGCTCTCTCCCCAAAAGGTTTTGGCAAGAGACTCTTGATAAGTTTCGAGGATTGGTCAGTCATTGGACTTGCAGGTGGCTTTCTTCAGCAGGTAGAGTGACTCTTTTAAAGTCGGTGGTCCAGGCTCTTCCTATTTATAAATGCTTTGTTCTTTCTGCTCCTTCAAGTTTTATTAGAGATTTCGAGAAATTGTCTCGTCAGTTTCTGTGGGCTGGTAATCTTCTTCATAGAAAATGGAGTCTGGTGAAGTGGGATGTTGTTTGTAGGCCAAAGCAGGAGGGGGGTCTTGGTCTACGGCGGGCTGATTTGAATGGGCAGGCCTTGGCTGCTAAGTTGTATTGGCGTTGGTGCTCTCAACAGCATATGTGCTGGGCTAAAATTCTGACCTTCAAATATTTGGGGGCAGTAGAAAGTATGGAGGTAGCAAGGTTTAGTATGGAGGGGAAAGGCTCTGTGATCTGGAGTACCCTTAAACGTGGTGCCAAGTTGGTTAAACAGGGACTTTTTTGGATTTGTAATGGGGGTCGAGATGCTCTTTTCTGGTATGATTCTTGGGATGGATACCCACCCATTGTGTCATCTCACCCCCATCTCCAAGATTTGTGCCAGATTTTTGTGGAGGCGGGGTGGAATCATGTGGCAGATTTCAAATCTCAACAATCTTTGGGTCAAATTTCTGTGTCTAGGTGGAAGTGCCCCTTGGATTGGCCTCCTGGTGGTGCAGTGGAGGATCGTCAAGAGCTTGCTAAGATTTTATCGAGTCGTGTCTGTAATTCTCTCCAAGGGGTTGATGTGCTTGCTTGGGGTCCTGACTTGAAAGGAAAATTTTCGGTTGCCTCTGGTTATCAGGTTTTGGATAAACAGGTCTTTGGAAGCTCCCAGGTTTCTTGGTGGAAGCATGCTTGGAATAAATTTGCTTGGCCTAAGTGTAATTTTTTCTCTTGGCTTGTGGTTCAAGGTAAGTGTCTTACTTGGGATAATCTTTGCAAACGTGGGTTCCAGGGCCCCTCCATGTGCATTCTATGTGGTCAGCATGATGAATGCTTATCACATCTCTTTTTTCAGTGTTCTTTTGTTAAGACTATCTGGCATCACTGGTGGAATCTTTGGAGCTTACCGTGTTGCCATGTCTCTTCTTTGGAGGATTTTTGGAAGAGACAGGGTTCTTCTCCTGCTAAAACCTCTTTTCTTAAAATTGCTTGGAGCATTGGTCCTAGTTTGATTGTTTGGAAAATTTGGTTGGAACGTAACAGAAGAATATTCTTGGATAAAAAATTGCTCGTGGGGCAACTTTGGAGGCGAATTCTTGGGGCTTTGCTGGAGACTTTGACTGCAAAGTGTGACCTGTCTGTGCCGATTGATCCTGGGGACTTGGGTGTTGTAAATTCCCTGGGTCTTGCCACAGGGGAGAAGTGTATTTTGAGCAAAGTGCATCGTAGGCGTGGGCGTGAGAGGGTTGCTCGTGAGGGCTTTTGGTGCCCACCTGCTCTAGGGGAGTTGAAAATTAATACAGATGGGTCATCTAGGGGTAACCCTGGGCATGCTGGGGTTGGTGGTATTGGTAGAGATAGCCTTGGAGTGGTGGTTTTCTTCTTTTCTATGTATCGTGGTTTGCAAACTAATAATCTTATGGAGGCAAGCGCTATTCTCTTGGCGATTGAGCGTGCGGTTTCCCTTGGATGGCGGCGGATTGTTTGTGAAGCTGATTCTCAGGTGGTTATTGATATGTTGAATAATCAAAATGTGGAGGATGTGAACTGGCAGCTAGCTATGGTTGTCAAACAGATTATTTCTCTGTGCTCTACCTTGGAATCCATTGTTTTCTGCCATATTCCACGGGAGTGGAATATGGTGGCTGATGGGCTGGCTAGATGGGCGTCAGAAAAGACTGATTCTTGGTCTGTGGATGATTGGAGCAATCTCCCTGTTGATATGGCCCATGTTCTTGAGGAGTGGGTTGCTGAGGATATGAGGTGCTTCTTGGGTGTGAATTAATTCTTGTTATTTTTGGCCCCTTGTGGCTTCCTTCTTTAGACTTTGTATTGCTGTTATGATTCAATAAAGTTTTTACCCTCTTTTATTAAAAAAAAAAAAAACTGTTAATTTTATTTAAATTATATTGAATATAATATATTTAAATAATAATTATTAATTATTAAATACATATAATACATTTAGTCATATAATTATTTAACATTAATATTATATATTATACATTAATATTATTATTATATAATATTAAGTATATTAAATATCATCATATAATGATAATTAATAATTAATAATAAGTATATTTTATATTACTAATATAATAATTATTTATTATTAAAAAAATATATTTAAACTATATTTAAAATATAATATGTTATTTATTAAATATATTAAATAATATCAAATATAGTTTAAGTTAAGATTTATTTAAATAATTGTTTTAAGTTCAAATAATTTTAGTTTAGAGGGAAGAAAAAAGTTAAAATGTTTTTTAGTTGTTATATGATAATGACCGCGGAGAGGAAAGGAATAAAAGCATAATAGAGAACAAAATAAGACTAGACCCATGAATCAAGGAAAAAGTCAAATCCTTAGAGTGTGTTGATTAAGCCCAACCATCTCAAATAGCTTATGTGTTAAAAAAGCAAAAAGAAAGTCTATCCTTACAATAAGCAAATCCATAAGGGCCTACGAAAGGCCTTACTATTGGTAGTTGCTTTAGCCTTTAGCCCTTTCCACATCAACGATATACAATTCCATTTTTAGTTTTCCTTCGCTTAATTTGTATGGATATCCACTACCTTAATAGCATGTATTAATTCATTATAGAATATTATAATTAATTTTTTTTATTTATATGAAGGTTCTTATAAGAATTAAACATATCATTTAGAATATATATCTTTAAAATAATTTATATAAAATATAATTTATCTGAAGGCATTTGTATTTCTAGATGGAACATGTAAAATATTAATGATATAAATTATATAGAATAAAAATTAAATTATAGGTCTAATTTAACCCTAACCTTAATCCTAAATAAAATAGCAAGCATGTCCTTAATTATAATCATAATTCTAACCTTATATCCAACCCTAACAAAACTACTAGTTGTAATTAAAACCCTAAGATCCATACAAATTGTAACACAAATCCTAACTATAATCCATAAATTTATTGTAGAACCCTTTAATCATAATTGAAACCCTGATAAAATCGTAAATATGACCCAAAATTTGTCTTAGACTCCTTAACCATAATCCTAATTGAACCTAATTAATTTTTTCTAGGAAAATATCTTATAATGATAACAACTTTGATTCTTCTTCTAAAAGAGCATTAGATAAAACCAAATCTTTGATAGTATTTGTAATTAGTCTTAAAGAAAAGTAACTTTATATTTTTCATTCAACAAAAGTCATGAAACCCTAAAACTCTTAAAACAATATGTGAGTAGTCAAGAGCAAGGACATCATCACAACAAACAGGGGTGCCTTCATGGTGGACCACTCTTATGCAAGAAAACAAACCTAATGAAATTATTTGGAGATGTTTGTTGCATTGAATGGAAATGATGATGTAAAACTAATGTATCTTTTGTGTTATATATATATATATATATATAATTTTAAATTAATATATAAAATATGTTGAGATATATCATTCTCATATATATTTGTCAAGGTACTTTACTTTGAGATACATTATCATTTTAGGACTCAAATACATATCAAAGTTAGGGAAAAATGTAATGATAAAGTTTACATAGTCATGATGTTTTCCATTTAGATTACAACCCATTTTAAGATATTGTCTTGATACTATAATATTTTAAAAAATTGCATGGTCTTATGTGCAGTACAACTTCTAGCCCTATCTATTAGCCTTATCCATTTACACTCATACTCATACATTTATCCTTTATCTCCTCAATATCCATAATATTTTCATACTTTTACCCATTTATCAAGCCTATTATTGACCTATATATCTAACTATTCATTACCTATATTAACATTTGCATTTTTAAATCTTCTAAATCAATCCCACAACACAAAATTGATCTCACTACATGAAATTGAATTTTAAAATTTAAATATTCTAATTCAAATTTTGCTCAACTCCAAAATTTGAATTAGAACGTCATTGTTTAAATGTCGGCGAGAAGGGAAATGCAACAAAGTTTGATCGACACACCTTTAACAAAATCATTATGCAAAACTAAGAACAATGCAAGAAACAGAAAGAAATGCATGTTAATCCAATTCAATAAGTGAAACTAGTCATTGTTCCTTGCACAAACACAATTTATATTCGCAATTCTGACACCCACAAATTATATTCGCAACCCCAAATTACACAAATACTTGAATTCCGCAAAAAGATGAAATCCGTCTCAACTTCTGCCTTACGATCACAAAAGAATGTTGGGCTTGAGATGGATTCGAAGCAGCACCCTGCCAAAGAGGATAAACTCAGTGAAGCAAAATGGTGTAGACCTAGACCAAAGAAACACTACAATGTGAGAACAATTCAAACGAAATGGATAATTTAACAACAGGTTTTATTGAGCTAAGGTCGCAATTGTTTTACAATACGCAATGACAAATCGCCCATTCCATTTCAAAATGGAATGTTTTTTATTCCAATCGCAACTTTAAAGAATAAAAGAGTTGCATTCTCATTTTCAGCAATGGTCTTATCCATGCTTTTTTAATTTAGTGTTATATATTATTTGAGATTGATAATGCATGTCAAGGTTTGAGAGCTACAATTTAATTAGTTACTTCGTAGATTGAACCTTTCATAAGGTATGTTGAAGAATTGGTTCTATATTGTCATACTGGTGGCATTATAAATATGAAATTTATAAGAACATAAAACATCAACATAATTTATAAAGACATAAAACATCGACAAATGGTTAAGAGTAAAATATTTTTGCAATTTTTTAAAAATCTTAAATAATTTAAAACAAAATCTCCGCACAATTTATTAAATAGCCTGAAATATAAACGAATTAAACCACAACATTTTTACAATTAACAACATTTTTAATAAAGCAATAAACTTCAAATTTTATATAAGTTACAAATAATGTCTTGGATGATACAAGTTATGATCAGGAAATTCAGAAGAACACACATTCTGACACTTCTGAATAAGAAATTTGAGGCCCTCCACAGTATCTGAAAATATGATAACTGCTTTGTGCTGTGTAAGGTTTGACCTCATATTGTGGTAACTGGACTAGTGATTCCTTGCCTTTTAGAGGGTAACTTAGCAACTATGACACCACTAAGTGCACCCACTGCAACAAGAAGTGCCTGGTACATCTTCTGTATATTGCCTTCTTCTGATGGATATAAACAATGCACCACATTTTGGTCTGTGAGGGCTATCACACAAAACACCAAAACTGCCATAGCTGCATGAACCAAATCCTTAGATTTAATCTTATACTCAGACTCATTGGAAGGTTTAACTTGACTACTTGTGGCTAACCCATTAATGGTGGCAATCCCATAGTGCACCTTGCCTGTGGAACCATCTTTGAAGGTGTCTACCAGTGAAAAGAAGAAGCATGCTATTCCAAGAATACCCACTGTCAGTCCTACTAAGTACTTATCTGATGTTTTGCATTCTTCGTTGCTGGAGAGAAGATTAGAAAGAGCCTGAAACACAAACAAAATTCCAGTGGGCAATATCTTTGCAATATTTGATGCCGAAGACAATGTACAATTGACCACACTTGAAGTGGTGGTTGTTGTCTTTGCTGAGGAAATGGGAGGTAGGCTTTCTTCATTAGCCTTGACATTGCTGCCGGACTTTGTCATGTTGTTTAGATTTCAATTTATCTGGATTCTTTATCAGAACTTCAATTCGGGAGATTACAAATAATTCATTGACCGAAGTTTTACACGAATTATTTATATATCCAAGACGTTGGATGACAGAAGTTTGCATTAACATGCTTTTCTCCTTGGACGGACCGCTGCACATTACTCATGAATGCAACATATGTTTTTTCCATTTACCTGATTTGAATATAAGCTAACGAAATTGCCAACTAATTTCTCCGGCCTTTTCTAAAGAAGGGGTGGCTGTTGGGTCCACATGGCTTCAACCTTTGGTTGCTAGTGATTTCTAAATAAAATCTATTAGTTTTTTCTTATCTGTACGATCTTGGTGTTTAGTCATTAATCCATTTTGGTGTCTTACGGTTGGGAACATATTCAATCCATGTTCACTGTCCATAGGTTCACGGTACAACACGCTATGAACAATGGTTGAAAAAAAAGTTCTAGGTTTTCACTTTAACGGTCGTTTTCTAAGGCGAGCTTAACTGTAAGCGCGTTAGTACTCTTAAAAGTGAGAAACTACTTGTGGTGATGAAGGTAGCATGGTTATTACGCATGACTGGCTTCTGCTGCTTCCAGAGGCGTACAGAAAATAGGTACGCTTCTAACTGAAAACTTTTCCATGAATACATTGCTGTTAAGGCAACCAAAAACAGTCAATTATTAAAGTTGTCTCTCTGCAATCCCATGTGAATATTCACCTAACGACTGGCTAACACAAAAATAGCACAGATGAGAATCAGAAAAGTTTCAAAAGTATTTGTACGAGGAATCCGTGATTAGGAAAAGTGTCGGCAGTAATGGCAGTTTAAAAAGTAGAGTGACAGTATGTTTGACTGGGATAAGCCCGAGGCTACGTGTTGTGCACAGATGTATCATGTAATGCATATCAAATCCACTTTAGGGGAAGTTTCACATCGTCTTTGCATTAAGAGTATTGCCTCTAAGAACTAATAATTCTCTAATCCAGAGGACTGAATTCTCACGTCGAAAAGGTCCCAAGTGCCAATTTTGAGTGTCTTAGAAACCCATTTGAGCGATTACATTCTGACTAACCGAATGCCTCACATCCAGTAAAGCATCTTGTCCCCTCTATTCTCTTTGAAAGAATGATTGGACGGCCTTTTTATTCTCTTTTAACTTCGTTTAAATATTAAAAAAATTGGATGTCTTCATGTCCTTATAACATGATAGCCGCTTTTTTTAGGGTGGGGGAGATGAATCCATTCCACGACAAGACTGCTACAACTTTTCCAGTGTAAACACGTGATGGGCTTAGTAATCTGTGTTGAGTATCCGATGAGTTGAACTTGAAACAGACACATTAGATTTACTACGTGCGCAAAATTTTATACGTTTTCCTCACTCAAAGGATTTCATTTTGGATTGTTTGAGTGATTAGTGATAGGTGAAAATGAGAAATATTTAATATTAATAATTAAATTCAGGTTGGTCCAAGTGTCAATCTGAGAGAACTTACGAAAGGTGTAGTGGTTATATACCCAAGGGCTGCACATAGTGAGGTGAGTATTGATGAAATGGAATTAAAATACAAAAGCATTCTTTTGAATTGTTATGAAATTTTTGTATTAATGTAAAAACTACTACAGGACTGTGTAGGCCGCTACGGAAAATGTGCACACTAAGAGACTACAATCTACTATAGAAACTGTATGCAGGTGATAGTAACTTATTGCAATAAAAATTCTAAAACAATAATTATCAAAACATAAATATAAATCACAAATTCATTATTGAAATAAATAATTGAATTTGTGTCTATGTTTATTCAAAGATTAACAATTATTAGACGAAATAAAATCACACAACATACTAAATAAAATACAAAGATCATTGTGATGCTTATAGAGAGTGAGCCCTCCTCTCCATCTGGAAGCGAATGATCTTCTAAGGCGTTGCTACAAAAATCCCTTCAAAATGCAAACTACATACATTTATTTCAGAAATATTGTATTCTTATTCCATTATTCCTGTGTTATTCTCAAACCTTCCTTTTGCTATTACATTTCTGCATTGTTATATATTTGACGCAACTCTTCTCACGCATAGTTCTATCCTCTTACGCTGTTGTGTTTCTTTTATTATATTGCCTTTATATAATGAATAAGGCATATAACATATTTTCCAAATTCGCATAGATGTTCTTTCATTCATGGTTCTCCTTCTATTTCGTGGACAGATCTAAAATATAGGGAACCATTTTACATGCTAAATAATCATCCTAAAATAGAGGATTTGGTTTGGTTTGTTACCAAACAACATCAAAAAAAGTTACAAAATAATCCGTGAGATTTATTTCTAACTCATGGCCATTACAACACATTAAAATACAAATGAAGCGGAAATTATTTATGAGTTGAAATTATATTGTTGACAATTGACATGAAATTTGTACATTAAATCTTCGTTGATTTGTTGCAACCAAGAATAAAATGAAAATGGTTTTTAGTAAATACAATCCAATAATTATTTATCTTATTTTATCTATAAACTATATTAATTATTACTTATATATTTAATCATTTGCAGTAGAAGAGTGGTAAAATGATATAATATGGTATGGAAATGGAATATGAAAATGGATATGAAGTCATATGAAAAAGGTTAAATATGACATAAAATGGGTCGTAATTAGCTCTCATCATTCCCCTCAACTTAGCATAGTGCACATCCTTGCACAATCTTTATTTCTCAAAGTTTTTTATTTGAATTAGTAACTTTTGGATCTATGACTTGTGCCTTCTTCACCCATGACTATTATAGCTCGTGCTTCAATGCATTTCTCCTTGATTTATCATCTCCTCTGCATAAAAATATTTCATGGATTTGCTTTAATTTTCAACTTACATTCTTTTCTTCCTCCAATTTTTTATTTTTTCATCATTTTTTATTTTGTCTATTTTTTCAAAATTTATTCTTCTTCTCCTCCTTTCATGGATTTGTCAAATTCAAATTAGAGAATAACTTATTTTTCTCCTCTTTACAATCTTTTCAAAAGTGACTGGATTCGCCACAATTTCAGTATTTCACCTTAGTCATACTAGGAGACTTAGGTCTCCCATGGGATTTGGATTTTGAATTTTCTTGCTTTGTGTTCTTCATTTTTCTTTTATCTTTCATTCTTCCTTGAACAACTACAGCCTCCTTAGTCAATTCAAAAAAAATTCTCCACATCTCTTCAGATAATAATGATTCAATCACTCCATCCATCTTGAAGGTGGTAGTGGTACTTCCAATGGCCATGACAAGGTGGGGTCCCATGAATCTAGCAGTGAGCACAACAAAGTCATGCAATGATCCTTCTCCTCCATTTTCACACAAACAGAGCTCAACTAGGCAACAAGCATGTTGAATTCATTTAGGTGATCTGTAAAAATTCCCCCTTCCTCCATCTACAAAGAATACATCTTCTTTTCTAGGAAGAACTTATTTAGTAGGGATTTAGCCTAATAAATCTGAGCAATTATTTTCCAAAGAAGTTCAACGGTCTTCTCTTCATGAATGTTTAGGAGTACAAAATCAACTAAATAGAGTCTTATCAAACCCTTAGCCTTCCAATCCATCAAATCCCAATATTTTTTCTTCCATTCTTTCTAGTATAGTTCTCGAAACAAATAACCATATGTCATAGTCGACTAACATGTATTCCATCTTGAGCTTCCACAACTTAAAGTTTTCTCCATTAAATTTCTCTATTTCAATTCTACTAGATGTGCTCGCTATCTCCTTACAACAAGGTTAACATATAAATTCTACAATAGGCTCCCACTCAAATAAGATCAGTACAAAAAACCCTTTACCCACAATAGGAAACTAAGGTGATCAAGCTTTGATACGAACTAAAAGGAAGCCAGGTACATAGAAAATATTCCAACACCAATCTATTAGATGAGATAATGTGAAAATATTTTCAATTTCAAATCCTTATTTGATTACAATAAAGAAGATACACCTAACAAGTAACATAAACAACATTAGAAATACAATAAAAATATATAACACCAAATATACAATTGACCACACTTGAAGTGGACGTTGTTTTCTTTGCTGAAGAAATGGGAAGGAGGATTTCTTCATTAGCCTTGACATTGTTGCCATATTTTTTCATGTTGTTCAGATTTCTTGTTATCTGGATTCTTTCTTAGAACTTCAGTTCGAGAGACTACAAATAATTCATTGACTGAAGTCTTATGACGAATTGTTTATATATCTAAGACATTGGATGACAGTTAGAAGTTTATATTGACATGTTTTTCTCCTTTGATGGACCACTACACATTACTCTCATGAATGTGAACATATTTTGTTTCCATTTACCTGATTTAAATATAAGTTAAGAAAATTCCCAACTAATTCTAGCCTTTTCTTAAAAAAGGGGTGGCTATTGGGTCTACATGACTTCAATCTTTGGTTGCTAGTGATTTTATTAGTTTTTTCTTATCCGTAATCTTGGTGTTAGTTCTTAATCCATTTTGGTGTCTTACAGTTGAGAACATATTCAATCCATGTTCACTATCCATATGCTCATGGTACAACACACTATGAACAGTTGTTGAAAAGTTAGCAATAAGTTCTAAGTTGTCACTTAAATAGACATTGTATACGGAAAGCTTTAATTGTAAGTGCGTTATAAATCTCAAAAGTGAGAAACTACTTGTGGTGATAAAGGTAGCATGGTTATCACACATAATTGGCTTCTGCTACTTCCATAGATCTATAGAAAATAGGTACGCTTCTAACTGAAAACTTTTCCATGAATACATTGTTGTTAAGGCAACCAAAAATAGTCAATTATTAAAGTTGTCCCTCTACAATAACATGTGAATCTTCACCTAATGACTGATTAACAAAAAATAGCATAGATGAGAATCAGAAAAGTTATAAAAGTATTTCTACAAGGAATCCATGATTGTTAGAAAAAGGTGTGTTGCACACCTTGCATAATGTATTGAATGTAATTATTCTTGGGGCCACTTTATAATGTATGTAACATTGGGACATAAGTTAAGTTGCTAAAAATGTAATTATTTAATATTGGGAAAAATAAATTAAATAAAGTACCCAATATTATATATGGGGACATGTTTTTGTAATCTCATGGTTTTAGTCACATGGTTTTATGTAAAGCCACTTGGTGGTTTTGTGGGAGCTTGCTTCTATAAAAGCAAGCACAAGGGTAGTTGTTTAGGTTGGTAAGTTTGCATGTTAGCTCTTGTTAGAATTTGTGAGGCTTTGAAGCATGGCATAGGATGTGTGGTTACATGCTTGTTCACATGGATTGCTTGGAGAGGGATTGATACTTCAATGGTGTTCATGGAGACTCTAAAGATGTATTGTAATTTTTATTGCTGAATAATACATGAGAGATGGATGCTTTTGGAGGCTACGTTTTCCCCCCTTACGGGTTTTCCTAGGGTATATCTTGTGTCATATTTTCATGTGTATGTTGTCTATTCTCTTGCATGTGGATTCTAAATACTTAGTTGCATAGATTTCTCTTTTGGGTTATGTGGAAATTGTCTTTAAATGACTGCAAGTTTCCAACAATTGGTATTAGAGCCATGGTTGTGGTTGTATAACCCTTGGTAGAGAAAAATATTGTTTAAATTTAAATCTATGCATTGCATGTGAGAATGAAAGGTATGGAAAGATATGAGGGTTTTGTAGGTTGTTTATTACATATCTAAGGGTTTTAGGTTTGCTATTTTGATGGGTTGTTTGTGGATTTGGGGTGTGAGAAATTTTGGGTGAAAAGAGTTTTTTGGCTATATATTCAAATGGGGTTTTGTGGTGGGAAATTTATAGAAGACACCCTAGAACAAAATGGACCTCATAATTGGATCTGGGTTGGCCGAGAGTCAAATTTTGATATCTAACTTAACCTATTTTTGTTACTGTGAAAAAATACAAAAAAAAAATAGCCCCAGCTCTGCCGTACGACCATCTAGGGCGTCTATAGAATAAAATAAAAAATAAAAAATAAAAACTCCATTGGCTTCAAAATTTCATCCCTGCAAAAAAAAAAATTAAAAAAAAATCTAATGTTGAAAAGGCTAATAGAAAGTTTGTTTGAGAAAAAAATATATAAAATCTAGGTAGGGGGTCGGCCCCCACCCTTGACCGATGTACCTCTGCAGGGCTGAAGACACCTACAGGTAGGTATCGTCCAACAGCTTGCCGCCGACACGGTACCAGCCGACAACCTGCCAACGGGCCTTGCCCTGTCCCCTTTGTGGGGTTATAAAAACTTAAAAAAAATGTTTTTATAACATTGTTTTTAAATAAAATTTCCATCGCCCTTTTTTTAGTCCACCATGAATAATGTCAAAAGGAGCCCGAAATTTTTTATATGCAAATTTAATTAGTTTGAAATGAATTTCGAGTCCGCCACCCAAGGAGTTGGGCTGCCCAGGTGGGGCCACTATCTAGCCACCTTAAAATTTTTGCCTTGGGTTCAAACTTTTGTTTTACTTCCAAGGGGCATAAATTTTTCCTAGAGTGTTTTCTTTTTCTCTTCTTGGACTCGCTGGAAACCCGATTCAATGCTTTATGTTGTGGTGTTAGTGTTTTTCTGATACTTTATAGTTTGTATAGTGTTTTGCTTACTGAAAGTTAGGTGTTTGTTTTGAGCTTCAAGAGGGCATATCTTGAGCATACGAAGTTGGATTTTGGACTTTGAATAGTTGACAAAAAGCTTGTTTAGAGAACTACACAGTGGATCAAGTTTGGAGATATTTTGGTATGGTTTATTTTTTATTTTCTTTATCTAAGCTGTTTATGGGTTACTTTGACTATGGTGACACTATGAGTTTATGGATGATCATATCTTGGAGATTTGATGTTGGATTCATTGTATGCTCAGTTGTACATCTCAAATTATTCTATCATTTGACATGGTTATCAGTATATGGTTGGATTTGTATGTTACATTGTTGTATCTACAAGTTGTGCAATGTTGTAGGCGGTTTATACTTACATGTTGCATTTATGACTTGGACATGGCTTGTCTTTTCCCATAGATATTTTAGTGCTAATGCATTTTTAGTTTGGTGACTTAGCCAAGTTACTTGGTTTGCTGGTTTTGTTGTCATATTGAGGTGAGATGGTATGACTAGGTACAGTCATGATGTGAGACCTATGTAGTTGACTATGTTATGCAGATATGTGGGACACGGTTGGGTTGAGTTGTTGATACATTTGGTGGTGATCATGGTGTCATTGATGTTTCTTGTGCTTTAGAGACTTTGGCATGTCATGATGGTTTATGCAAGTGCATTGTTGGTGGTGTTGCTATTTTAGGTTGTGGCAGTGTATCTTCTTGGTATGAGGCTCATGGTTTACTTTGCTTTCTTATTAAGGACCTCATGTTGCATTAGAGTTCTTTGTTTTTGTGAGGGCATTCTTGGTTAATCTTTATTGAGGAGATGATTATCACGATGTCATGAGAGCTTGTTATTCTTTGGTTATTCACTTTTAGTGAAGCTTTTGACAGTGATGGTTTGGTGGTGATGGATATGTTTATGATGGTCTGGAAGTTGTAGGTATCTTCTTGGCTTGGAGATTTTGGTTCTACTTGTTATGTTACTGACATTTCAGTTGTGCGTGTAGACCTGGATAATCTGCATGGAGAGGATGGTTGTCATGATGCCATGTGTGACTGGGTATCACATTTCAGTGGGAGTTATTTGGAAATGACATGGATGCATCGTTTGGTATGGTTATCTTCATTTGATTGGGGATATGGTTTATTTGTTTAGAGTGTTTTGCTATTATGTCATGGTTTACTCTTGATATACGTTTAGATTTTGGAATGGTACTTGTTCTCTTGAGACCAGGATGTATATATGTTATGGTGCATGTGATCTCCTAGGAGGAGATGGTTAGATCATGGATGCCATGTTTATGTTCCTGATTCTTGATTGGAGATTTGACATTGACCGAGTGAGGTTCTCTTTGTATTGGGTAAATTGATCATTTGCTTGATTACTTCATGATGGTGCTATGTTGCATTTAGAGTTTGGCATGGATTGGTTGGTTATAGGTACTCATGGATACTTGGAGACATAGGTGAGACTTGAGTTCTCTTGTGATTAGATGTTAGAAACCAAGATCATACATGCAAACCAGAAAAGCCTTCCACAGAAGAGAAAATAGAAAAAAGCAAGAGCTTTGCATGAAGATGTGCAAATAGTATTATTCAGGAATTCAATAAATTACATGAGATGATTTTCTTTATAAAGAAATGTACGCATAACCTTAAAGGAAACCATAAAAGGAAACCCTAGTGTGCACACTTAATAATTAATTATTAATGTCCCTAAGTTTAGCTTAAGTAACTAAAGTGATAAGTGACTTAATTAATAAACCAATATGATGTAATTAATTAAGTGAAATAACTTACTACTCTAACATTAGAGACATGTGTTGAGATGGTTACTCTTGATGAGATTTTAGTAGGAAGTCTAAGGAGCCTACACCTTGGTTGGATGCGAGTTCAACATGGACCTATGAGGAGAGTTCTTGGTTGAGTCATGATGACTTGGATATCTTGGAGGATCATTCTCATTCCCCACTCTTGGTCTACTCGGTGGTTTCACTTGAGAAGTATGACCCATTGTTTCTTTTAGGTGCTTTATCTTTATGCTTTATCTTCTCATGCATATGGATCTTGAGCTATGGACATATGGTTTTGGAGGGTTCATATGAGGAGTGTTGGCATGTCTATCTCCTTATGCATTGTGATTACATTCATTGATATTGAGTTTAGGAGATGTTTTGGTCTTATTTCCTTCATTGGGAATGGATTTAGTTTGATATTCTTTGGTTATGAGAGGCTTACATCCATGTTGATTACATGATAAATATGTTATGTTTGATCTTGGTGATTGAACAATTAGGTGTTTTTATGACTTTTATTTTGGGGTGTTGTGGAGGATATCATACTTGACACAGTTGGAATTTAAGGGTGTATGTAGAATGATTTTCTACAGGTATATGATGTGCAATGTTTCTATCTTTGGTCTTGGTTATCTTCTTGGATGTTTGGTTTTCACATTACATTGGTTTGAGGTTTGGTTGGAGCGATTGTGATCACTAGCTTGTGGTCATGTGTTTTCACTTATGTTCTTGGGTGATGACACGAAGGTTCCTTTATATTTTTGCTTTGTTGGGTGTGGAGAACTTGGGAGAGCTATGGAGACTTGTGATGAGAGTCGTTCTTATAGGTTATTGGTTTACAGGTTTTGCATAGTTCATTGTGGATGATTCCTTGGTACTACATGATGTTGTTTACACTTTTTATATGACGCGATTGGTAGACTTGGTATTCCTTGATCTTTTTAAGATTTGCATTATCCATGCACTGGGACCTCTTGGATGTGTATGCCATTCTTTGACAGGTTTTGCACATGGATTTTAGGATTGCAGTTTATGGGTGTATGTTTTTTATGGCATGAGTTTACTGTGTTTTGTATACCTTGGAGGTATGGATAGTTGGATGTATTGGCACTTGTTGTGGGTGTTATTTTAGCTATGGGTTTGTGTATCTTGATGACTACTAGTGCATATTATTACCTTTGGATTGAGTGTATGTGTTTGGGATATTAGTTGAGGTAGGACATATGCTTCGTTATGACAAATTGTGTGGATTCTCTTTGGATAGATTCTTATCTTTGTGCATTGGCATGATGGTGCATGAGAGAATTCATGCTTGGGATGGTAGTCACCTTGATTCTTCTTGTAGGTATCTTGAAGGAGCACATGGAGCACTTTGATTCCTTGATGGTATATGTGGCTAATGGATTGTTCTTTTGATTCATGTTTAGAGATTACTTGTTCCCCTTATGCAATGTATACAACAAGTGGGAGAATGTTATATAAATGTGTGTTGTACACCTTGCATAATGTGTTTAATTTAATTATTCTTGGGGCCACTTTATGTTGTATGCAACTTTGGGACATAACTTAAGTTGCTAAAAATGTAATTATTTAATATTGGGGAAATAAATTAAATAAAGTACCCAATATTAAATATGGGGACATGGTTTTGTAATCTCATGGTTTTCATCACATGGTTTTATGTAAAACCACTTGGTGGTTTTGTGGGAGCTTGCTTTTATAAAAGCAACCACAAGGGTAGTTGTTTAGGTTGGTAAGTTTGCATGTTAGATCTTGTTAGCATTTGTGAGGGTTTGAAGCATGGCATGGGATGTGTGATTACATGCTTGTTCACATGGATTGATTGGAGAGGGCTTGATGCTTCAATGGTGTTCATGGAGACTCTAAAGATGTATTGTAATATTTATTGCTGAATAATACATGAGAGATGGATGCTTTTGGAGGCTGGGTTTTTCCCTCTTAAGGGTTTTCCCAGGGTATATCTTGTGTCATATTTTCATGGGTATGTTGTCTATTCTCTTGCATGTGGATTTTAAATACTTAGTTGCATAGATTTCTCTTTTAGGTTAAGTGGAAATTGTCTTTAAATGGCTACAAGTTTCCAACAATGATTAGGACAAGTGTGGGCAATAGTGAAAATTATAAAAGGTAGTTTGATGGTATGTTTGACTAGGATAAGCCTGAGGCCACATGTTGTTCCCAGATGTACAATGTGATGCATATTAAATCCACATTGGGGGAAGTTTTAGATCATTTGTCCATTAAAAGTCTTGTCTCTAATAATTCCATGATCCAAAGGACTGAATTCTTGTGTCGAGAAATTCTCAAGTGCCAATTTTGAGTGTCTGACAAATCCATTAGACCGATTACATTCTAACTAATTGAATGAAGCATGTTTTCAAGGTTGGACAATAATTCTTTCAAATTTTTTTCAATAATAAAAAAAGGTGTATGTCTTTTATTTGTGTCCTTCTACCTGATTTAATGGCCTTTTTTTTTTGTTTTTGACTAAACTCCATGGCAAGACTGTTAGAATTTTTGCAACGTAAACATGTGATGAGCTTAACACTCTTTGTTGAATATCCCATGAATTGAGCTCAAAGTTAATATACATGACTTAATGTATCTTGACAAAACACACACATTAGACTAACTACTTGTACATAATTTGATGCAGGAGCATCCAGTGGTGTAAGGGCAATCTTGCATCACCCAAAACTAGTTAAATTTCAATTTTCTCTGTGTTTAGATTTTTTACATTTTTGGATACCCTTTTCATCATAATGAAATTCCCAATTTACGGTTTTTATTTTCTATTCCTGGGTGGAAAGATATTGCAGTTTTAGTTTCCCAGATTTGCACCTAAAAATCTTTTGAGTTAGATTTGAGGCACTTAGAGTTCCCGAATCGGCCCTGAAACTTGCCGAAATAGGCATAGCAAATTTTGAGCGCATTGTTGACTTTGAGACCTTTCCAACGGTTAAAACAGTTCGAGAATCGGAGCCCCAAATCAAAAGTTATAGCCCCAGGAAGTTGGCACACTTTCTAGAAGATACAATTGCAAATGTTCTTTTGAAATTTGAACTTCAAGTTGTAATTTTTCGGCGCCAAACCACCTAAACTCAAAATTGAATGTTGTTTTGGCTCCAAACTAAAGAGGAGCTCTATTTATGGGCAGGTTTCTAATTTTTGGGTAACTTTTTAGGGACAAGCTCGCATATTGCGAAAGGGTGATTCTGTAGCTTTTTGTAACTTGCATGTGTTGTAGAATTTGGGGATTTGAGATCCTCTGCATGTAAGAAGCTCCATTTTCTGAATAATAAAATTATTCTCTTATTTGTGGGTTATTTTCTAAGTCTTGGGTTGCGCCCTCATCAAGTGGTATCGAGTTTTCTTTGAGCTGTGGACAGATCATCGAATGAGGTGTTCGCACAAGGACCGTGGTTGTGGGTCGAGGTCAAGGAAGATGCCTCCAAGAGTGATGCCCGTAGGCATGGTGGTGCCAAAGGTGGTCGAAGCGGTATAAAGCTTGGTGGAAGAGATGCAGCTGGCACCCTCTAGAGACGAATTGACGCTGCATAAGAGCAGCTTGAGAAGAGGGTTAAACCCGAGGGAGGAAAGTGAGGATGAAGGAGAGGAAGAAGAAGCAATTGATCAAGACCAAATGTGGCTAATAAGGGCCATTTTGAAGATCGTGAAAAGACCTGAGCATAAGTCAAGCTATTCCGAAGTTCAGAAGAGTTGATCGACTGGATTAATCAAGCTGGAAGAATATTTTGAGTATGAGGAAATAGAGGACCCAAAAGCAAGTTTGCAAAAATGAAGTGAAGGGCCATGCCGTGATTTGGTGGAAAGAGGTCCAGCTTGAAAGAAATCAAGAGGAAAAAATGATATATCATAGATGGGATCACTTGTAGAAACCGGCGAAGCAGTTCATACCGGTGGACTACGAGTTAGATCTATTGAAAAATTGCAAGGGTTGAAGCAAAGCAGATCTGTGAAAAATATAATGAAGAATTTCACAAGATAATCATTAGAACGGGCCACCATAGCTAATATGGAGAAGGTAGCTGATATCTTAATGGGTTATGACCGAGGATTTAGGAGTTAAGCCTAGTCGAATGACCACCATTAAGGATGTGTATCAGTTTGCTCTGAAGGTGGAAGAGAAGCTTAACAAAAGATTTGATGGCAAGCAAAAAGGATGAGGAGGTCAAAGCGGAAGAGGCAATGGGAAGACCTTTAGGAAGCGAAATGATGATTAAAAAGAAAAGTGAAGATGGGTACCAAGCCAAAGGAATGAAAATCCTACCACCCCTCGCGGATCAAAACGGGTGATCAAAGAGGTAGAGGACGAGGGAGATATGGACAAGGATCTAGAAGAGGTGGTTTCAAAGGAACGTGTTTCCAGTGTGGTGAAGAAGGGCATCGAGCCTATGAATGTCCACAACACCAAAGAAGGGCAGACAAAAGGCCAGAAGGTCATGGAAGGGTTGCGCATGCAGATGAGGAAGCCCAATCTAAACATTCAGATGATGCTGAAAGGGGAGAAGCCCTAGTGATTAGGAGAGCCCTGATGACTGAGGAAAAGGAACCAGAACAAAGGAAGAATCTATTTCGCACAAGGTGCAAGTGTGAAGGAAAATGTTGTGATGTCATTATTGATGATGGGAGCACCGATAATCTGGTGTCAGAAGAGATGGTCACAAAGTTTAAGCTGAAGAGGGAAAGACACTCGCATCTGTATCAGATTTCCTGGTTGCAGAAAGACCACAAGGTTTTGGTCAATGAGCAGTGCTTAGTAAAGTTCAAGATCGGGAGCTACCATGATGAGATACTTTGTGATATCATCCCCATGGATGCATGTCACATGTTGTTTGGGAGGCCGTGGCAGCTCGATAGGCGAGCTATACATGATGGCCATGCAAACACTTATTCCTTGACAAAGGATGGGGTTCGTCACAAGTTGAAACCCCTGAAGGAGACTGAAGAAAGGGTATGCAGTAGTGCTAGAATTTGTTATGTAGATGAAAGCAAATTTTTAGAAGGTATCAAGCATGAGCGTGTGTGTTCTGCATTGATTCCTAGAGTGAGTAAGGAGGATAGTGAGAAGGTTAACCCCTTTTTATCAAGCTTAGAAGCTTCTAGATTTTGGGTTCTACAAAATCGTATTTTTCTTTTTTCGTTGATTTTTTCCTTTTTCGGTGATAACGCGAAAAAAGATACATGACAGGGTGTATAGTACAACATGATCAGTCACCACTTACCAACAATCTCCCACTTGGAGAATAATCAGGCTCCACAACAACATAATCTCCCACTTGGAGACTGATCCTGGATGACATTGCTGCAATTACAGCTCCCACTGGAAATAAGTACCTTGGACCCTGTTGCTATGTTATTCTTGAATTCAACCTTGAAGGCCAACTGAAGTTGAAGAGGAGCTCAACTTCTCCCTTGTCACCGCCTTCATAAATATATCTGCTAGATTGACATCTGTATGTATCTTGTCCAGCTTGACCTATCCATCCTCCAACACCAACCGAATGAAATGATATATCAACTGTATGTGTTTTGTGGGTATGTGCAAGATCATCATGGAAAAAATAGGCTCTTAAGTGGCAAAAATTTTAGAAAAATTAGAGTTAGTAAACTTGACGTAAAAATTTGAATAAGCTATCTATATTATTTCAAAATTATGTAAGAATAGAATCTATAGCAAATTGAATGTAGTTTCTAAACTACTAGATTTATTTAGAAAAAAAAACATCTATTTGGTGAAAATTTAAAATTTCAATGCAGTAGTACTTAAATTTCAGGGAAAAAATAAGAAGTAGGTGTTTGTCTAACCATCCTAACTACAATAAAATGATAATATTTTTAAAAAATATTTTAGATATAAGTAGAGGACTCATGTCCTGATGTGATGAATATTTTTTTGTAATTTTTTTTCCAAGTAAATAATTAATTATGAATTTTTATTACAACTTTTAAAAATATAAAAACTTGTATGTTTGACCACCTTAACTTGGTCAAAACTTCATGAAATTCATTTTTTTTTTTTTAATCCTATAGCATATGTGAAGCATAGAATGTACGCATGTTTTAGATTCAAAAATGTGGATACCGCTTTGAAAGTTATAGATGTTTTTCAATCGTACCCTATCAATCAAGACTTTAGTCATCACAATTTAAATAGAATTTAACAATAATTATTTATTAAATTGAAAAGTAAAAGCATAATTATTTGGGTATGTGCAGGATCATGGTATGCCAAACAGCCCCCTTAAGTGGCAATGAAAATTCAGAAAAATCAGAGTTAGGCAACTTGACGTAAAAATTTGAATAAGTTATCTATATTATTTCAAAAATATGTAAGAATAGACTCTGTGGGAAATTGAATGTAGTTTCTAAACTACTAGGTTTATTTAAAAATAAATAAAATCTATTTGGTGAAAATTTGAAATTTCAATGCAAAGAGTACTTTAAATTTTAGGAAAAATAAGAAGTAGGTGTCTCATTCAATTTCACCCTAACCATAATAAAATGATAATATTTTTTGTAAGTATTCAGGCAGCAAGTAGAGACTCATGTCCGATGATGCATATTTTTTGCAATTTTTTCCAAATAATTAATTATGAATTTTTATTACAACTTTTAGAAAATATAAAAAACTCGTATGTCAATTCTCACCTTTAATCCCGGTCAAAATTCATGAAATTTCACTTTTCTTTTTAATCCCATAGTATGTAAAGCATAGAATGTGACGCATGTTTTGATTAAAAAAAATATGATACCGCTTTGAATGTTATAGATGTTTCTCAATCAGCCTATCGATCAATACTTTAGTCATAATTCTAATATAAAATGAATAATAATAATTTATTAAATTCAAGTTAAAGCATAATTTATATTTGTGGAAAGCCGAGAATCTCCTCTAAAAACCCTTTTCGCTTCATTACCTGGTGAAAAAGTCGTCAGCCACATACCCTACAAATATTGCCACTTTTTGGCATACCATGATCCTGCACATACCCTTATATTGATGGAAAGCTGAGAATATCCTTTAAAAACCCTTTTCATTTCATCAGTTTTGGGTAAAAAAAAAGTTGTCAGCCACATACCCATCATATCGCCACTTTTTGGCCCATCATGATCTTGCACATACCCTTGTTTTAGAATGCAATGCAAAATTCTATGCAAGATGTATAGCACTCTAACTGTCTATAAACAAGTAATTTCTAACCTATTTTTTTCCCAACTCATCCATGAAAAGTTTCAGTCATATCATCTTCTTTGCCCCCTCTGTTGCAGCAACATACTCTGCCTTTGTGGTGGATAAAGCAACCACCTTTTGTAATCGAGAAATGCAACTCACTTTTGTCCCACCAACTGTAAATACATAACCTATGGTACTCCGCCTGGTATCTATATCCCCTACCAAATCTGAGTCAACATGGCCTTTTAAATCATTGTTAGAGCCCCCAAAACATAAACATTTATTGGATGTACCTCTCAAGTACCTGAGAATCCATTTTACCGCATTCCAATGATTAACTCCGGGATGACTCAAATACCTGCTAGAAACTCCTACAACATGTGCAATATCCAGTTTGGTGCATACCATGGCATACATTAAACTTCCTACAGCTAAAGCATATGGTACCTTGGACATTTTCTTTTCTTCTTGTGTCTTTGGACACATATCCTTAGTCAATTCAACATGACTAAGCAAAGGTGTGCTGATAGCTTTTGCATTCTCCATATGAAATCTCTGCAACACCTTATCAACATAATTAACCTGAGATAAAAACAATTTTCTATTTTTCCTATCTCTACAAATTTTCATACCAAGGATTTGTTTTACTTCCCCCAAATCCTTCATAGCAAAATATTTTGCTAACTGTTGTTTTAGCTCACTTATGTGGTCCATGTTAGACCCTGCTACAAGCATGTCATCAACATACAAACACAAAATAATGTAGTTGTCATTATCCAACCTCTTAAAATAAACACAATGGTCAGAATTACACCTGTTGTAGCCTTGCTCAGCCATAAAACTATCAAATTTCAAGTACCATTGTTGAGGTGCTTGCTTCAAGCCATATAAATTTTTATTCAATCTGCACACTAGTTTCTCCTTACTTTTGACCTCAAATCATTGTGGCTTTTCCATATATATTTCCTCTTCCAAATCACCATGGAGAAAGGTTGTTTTAACATCAAGTTGTTCTAAATGCAAATCTTCAGCAGCCACAATACTTAAAAAAATACGAATAGAAGTCATTTTAACAACTAGAGAAAAAATCTCATCAAAATCAATACCTTTTTTCTATGCATATCTCTTTACAACTAATATGGCTTTAAATCTCTTCTTACCTCCATCCTCCTCTTTCAGCCTATAAATCCATTTGTTTGGTAAAACCTTTTTACCTGCAAGCAACTTGCATAATTCCCAAGTCTGATTTTTTCAGCAAGGAGTCCATTTCTTCTTCTATTCCATGCTCCCACTGAACCTTGGTATCCACCTGCATAGCTTCATCATAATATTATGGTTCACCAACATCAGTTAAAAAAATAGTATACAAAGAGGGAGAGAATCTTTCTGGAGGTCTACTTATCCTTGAAGATCGTCTAACATGAGTTTGTGGTATTTGTTGTTGTTGTTGTTTCCCAGCATGAGGAACCACTGAAACATCATTGTTTGGAATATCATCCAACACTGCATAATTATTTTCTTTCTTCTCATGTTGTAGCAACAAATCTTTATACAAAACTTTCTCATTGAACATGACATCCCTGCTTCTCACAATTTTTTGATTTTCAAAATCCCAAAGCCTATAACCAAATTCATCAATGCCATATCCAACAAATATACATTTCTTTGATTTTGCATCAAGCTTGGTTCTATTTTTAGAATCTACATGTGCAAATGCTTCACAACCAAAGGTTTTGAGAAAAGAATAACTCACCTTCTTACCTTTCCATGCTTCCTCTGGAATACCACAACCCAAAAGATTAGAGGGACTTCTATTAATTAAATAAACAATAGTGTTTACAGTCTCTGCCCATATTTTTAAAGGCAGCCCAACATGCAATCTCATAGTCAGTGCACACTCCATTATTGTTCTATTCATGCAGTCGGCCACTCCATTTTGATGTGGAGTCCTTGGAACCATTTTCTGCCTACGAATACCATTAGAGGAACAATAATCTTCAAACTCTTTGCTGCAATACTCACCACCATTATCAGATCTGAGACATTTTAGCTTTTTACCCGTCTCACTCTCAACCAAGCTTCTCCATTTTTTAAAAGTTTCAAATGCATCGGATTTCTTCCTAAGAAAATAAATCCATACCTTCCTAGTTGCATCATCAATTAATGTAACATAATACAAAGAGCCATCGAGAGAAGATACCTGAGCTGGTCCCCATACATCCGTATGCACAAGCTTCAATTTCTCATCTTTCTTTTGCTTCCCATCCTTGAGAAAACTTACTCTCTTTTGTTTCCCATACACACAACTTTCACAGAAATCCATATTAACACATTTTAGACCTAGTAAAACATTATTTGAATGAAGTACTTTCATACCTTTTGCACTCATATGCCCAAGTTTATTATGCCATAGTGTCGATTCAGAGTCCACAACAACTGTATGATCTTCTACTTGCTGAACTATAGCAACTGTTCCTGAACATTGACCTTTTTCTACAATAATTAAAGTAGAAGGAACAATATGACCTGTACAAAGATATAAGGTGCCTACTTTCACACCTTTTGCTACCACTAAGACACCCTTTTTGACCTTCCAATTTTTATCACTAAATGTAACAACACAACCTTTATCATCTAGTTGCCCTGCTGAAATTAAATTTCTGCTTAACTTTGGAACATTCCTTACCTCATGTAGTAGCCAATGATTCCCATTTTGTAACTTAATCTTTATTCTTCCCTTTCCAACAATCTGATAGGGTTCGTTATCTCCTAAATAAACCAGCCCAAAATCCCCTTGGACATAATCAAGAAAATAACTTCTATGGGGGGTAGCATGAAATGAAGCCCCTAAATCTAACACCCAAGAATCATCAGCATTATCAAGGGAAAGAAACAAAGCATCCTCATCAGATTTATTACTTACCACATTTTCCTCTTTGCTTCCTTCCTTTTTGTCTCTTTCTTTATTTTTCTGAGACCGACAATCTTTCTTTAAATGACCCGGCTTACCACAGTACCAACAATCCCTCTTGTCTCTAGATTGGGACCTTCTATCCTTTGATTTTCCTCATGACTTCCCACTATTTCTGGAATTGTTTCCTCTCTCCTTTGTTCTACCCCTACTTTCTACATTCAAAACACTGCCTGATGTGGATGTTCCACCTGAGCTTTTCCTATGAATTTCCTCGCTCAAAATAACACTAACAACATCATCAAATTTCAATGTATTTGAACCAGAAACAAAATTGCTAATAGCGATTACCAAGCTATTCCAGCTTTCAGGAAAAGAACACAGAATCAAAAGAGCCCTAACTTCTTCATAAAATTTTACTTTTATAGAAGTTAATTGACTAGTGACCATATTAAACTCATTTAAATGATCAGTAACTGACCCACTTTCTACCATTTTCATATTAAATAAACGCTTCATAAGAAATACCTTATTCGAAGTGGAAGGCTTTTCATATAACCTCACCAAGGTTTCCATCAACTCTTGAGTTTTCTTTGCTTTTGTAATATTGAATGCCATCGATTGTGCTAGGCATAAACGAATACTACCAAGAGCCTTTCTATCCAAAATCTCCCAGTCCTCATTAGACATTGCTTGGGGTTTCTTGGTTTTCCCTTCCAATGGCTACCATAAATCCTTTTGATAGAGGTAGTCCTTCATCTGCATCTTCCATAACTGATAGTTCTACCCATTAAACTTCTCAACCTTCTTACCCTCATCTGCCATTACTCCCACTCAACTGTGAGACCTTCCTACAGACGATAATTGAAACACAACCCGCTCTGATACCACTTGTTAGGGTTAGAAAGGAAGATATCTAACAATTAAATGTACATTTAATTCATAAACAGAGAAACTAAAACACACAGAATAAATTATAACATAGAGAATTTAACGTGGTTCACCCAATCTGGGCTACATCCACCAAACTGCAACCATCCAATGATTTTATTATCTAGTGAAAAAAAACTTATTTAAATCATGTGAATAATCACATTTTTCATCATCCTGTCACACCCATCCAAACCCCTTTTTATCAAGCTTAGAAGCTTCCAGATTTTGGGTTCTACAAAATTAAATTTTTCTTTTTTCGTTGATTTTTCCCCTTTTTGGTGTACAGTATACAATGGGCTATAAAGTATAGCATGATTAGTTTCCACATACCAACACTAGCCCATTATCCATGATAACCATGCTACCTTCATCACCATAGGTAGTTTCTCACTTTGAAGAGTACTAGCGTGCTTACTGTTAAAGCCCTCCTTATACAACGACTGTTAAAGTGATAACGTAGAACTTATTGCTAATTTTTCAACCATCATTTGTAGTGTATTGTAACATGAACATATGGACAGTGAACGTGGATTGAATATGTTCCCAACTCTAAGACACCAAAATGAATTAAAGACTAAACACCAAGATCGTACAAATAAGAAAAAAAATTAATAGATTTCATTTAGCAATCACTAGCAACAAAAAAATTGAAGTCATGTAGACCCAACAACCACCCCTTCTTTAGAAAAGGCTAGATAAATTAGTTTGTAATAAATCATTAGCTTATATTCAAATCAGGTCAATGGAAAAAACATATGTTCACATTCATGAGAGTAATGTGCAATGGTCCATCCAAGGAGAAAAGCATGTTAATGTAAACTTCTAACTGTTATCCAATGTCTTAGATATATAAATAATTCGTGTAAAACTTCAGTAATTTAATTATTTGTAATCTCCAATGAAGAAAGAGTACTTCCCATTTCTTCAGCAAGGACAACAACGACCACTTCAATTAACACAAAAGATAGGAGAATACTCAAACTATAATAGCTCAACTCAGAATTTTAATCATTGAGTATAGGAGAACAGAAATTTAGAACACATAAAAGAAACCCAGAAATATTGATATTGTATTACTTCATTCAAAATATATTGATTTCATAGAGTTGTTGCTCAAATTTGCTACTACAGAGCATTCTAAAAAAACTTGTTTGCCACTCTTCTTTTTCTCCTTCTCTTCAAAAACATTAAAAACTTCTTACATAAAAACTTACGAAGAAAAAAATTTCTAGCAAGCAAAAGAAGAGAAATAAATGTCATAAATTACACCTTTAGTAACTTGACTTTCACATCAAGTAAAAAAAATAATCAACCAAAAAATAAAAAACAAGACATTAAATATAATCTAGAAACATTTTAATGACCAAAGGAAAAAGTATATGCCAAATTTTTTGCCAAACATATTCATTGTACAACTGCCACAATTGTAAGGAAAGCTAGATGTAGAAGCAACTCTCCTAACATCAAAATCTCAGGGAAGAATGCATAGATACCTTTTAAATTTTACAATTACAGTCCAATTAAGATGCACTTGAAAGAGATAATAGAAACAAAGAAATAGACAAACACAAATGAACACTAGATATACGTGGGAAAACCCTTACGGGAGAAAAACCCACCACACCAAGAGAAGTCACTTTGTTTTACAGTAATAAAGATTACAAATAGAGTTCTGACTTATCTTTCTGATGTTAGTTTACAACAACATTCACTATGAACAACCTTGTTACAGAACATTCACAATACAGTCTTCACATAATAGAATTCATCCACTGATCATACAACCACACACCAATCCATTGATCCATCGAACCCATCACAATCTGCAATCATTGAGTATATCCATGTCGTCCCTGTCTATCAAGCTTCCTCTCAGTAACGACCACAATAGTCCAATTGCTAGCAGTTCCCATTCGGCTTCTCTAATTGGCCAAAGACTCACCACGTAGGATGGTCTTCTCTCAGTCAAAGAGATCAACCTATGTTGGCATGTTGGTGAGACACAGGAAGTGTCTCCCCAATGCCCAAATGCTTCATTGTTGATATCGGCGTAGGTTCCAACAGTCGGCAAGACGATATAGTGAACACCACGAGTCATACCGAATCCATTGATATTCATTTCATTCCTATCGGCAAGAGTTTCCTCATCGGCAAGACTCATACCGCTATTCACAAGTCACACCGACCTCAACATTGCCATCGGCAAGACTTACCGCTCGCTAAGAGGTTACAACGAGACTTCTTATCTTACACCGAAGCATCCGATAGTCAGCAAGACATACTGCTATTGCTAAGACATCATAGCGAATACTTCATGTCACCTCGAGGACCATTTACTATCGGCGAGACTCTCCATCAGTCACTAAGACTTCATACCGAAGTCTTTGTGTCAGTACGAAGACTCCAAGTGTATCTCCGTCGGTGAGACCTTCATCGATCGCTAGGACTTCTTACCGAAGCCTCCACCTTTGGCGAGATTTCACTTAGTTACTGAAAGTTCTTCCCGAGACCTTTGTGTTACCCTGAGTGAATACTGTCGGTGGGACATTCCTATCGGTAAGACCACATACTGAAACATCATAAGTTACTCCGATGATCACATGTGTAACACCCTGTCGACAAGACTTTAGCTATCGTTGGGACTTCACACCAAAGTAAGCCTTTCGGCCTAGGGTCTCCCCGATATACAATATGAATGGCCTGTTGACCAGAGATCTCCACTTGGCATAGGGTTACAATGACTGTCACAAGTCACAACAATAAGCTCCTTCGGCATGACTTAAACATTGTCTCGGTGACCTGTACAAACCACAAGATCCAAAGCTGCTGGCTAGACCCAAAGCATGTCACACTGACTTGCCTCTCTTAGAGGTTTCAACCTGTGAGATTGAGGCATATATTTCCAACAATCTCCCACTTGACGAAGATCAGACAGGCACCTCTAGAGCACAACAAAACTACTGAAAATCATGGGCACTAAGGCCCATTGAACTAGCACACCACCTGAACTTTTCTGTGCTCACTGGCTTCGTCAATGCATCTGGAACATTCTCCAGAGTATCAAATTTTTTCAAACTAACCTTTCCATCCTCCACCATATCTCGTACAAAGTGGTATTGTACATCTATATGTTTCATCCTGGCATGGAAAGTAGGATTCTTTGCCAGACAAATTGCACTCTGACTGTCACAAAAAATAGTTATTTTCCCTGCATCAAAACCAATGTTAGAGCATAAATGTTCTAACCAAACTGCTTCTTTACAAGCATGTGTAGCTACCATGTATTCAGCCTCTATAGTGGACAAAGCGACTACAGCCTACCGCTTACTCATCCAACTTACTGCACCACCATTCAACATGAAAGTATATCCACTGGTGGACCTCCTGCTGTCAATGTCCCCTGCCCAATCAGAATCCACATAGCCTCGAATACTAAGAGTCCTCTGTGATTCAACCAAGTTCCCATGGTAACACAAAGCAAATTCTGAAGTGCCCTTCAAATATCTGAAAACTCTTTTTACAACATCCCTTCCAGGATTAGCCATAAATCGACTAAGAACTCCCACTGCTTGAGAAATGTCTAGCCTTGTACAGACCATTGCGTACATATGGCTGACAACCACACTAGCATAGGGTACAATAGTCATGTCCTCCATCTCAGTAGGATATTTTGGACAGTCTTCAATAGATAGCTTTGTTCCCTACAAGACTAGAATAACTAGTTGCTTGCAATCATTCATGCAAAATCTCTCTAGAACAATCTTGATATACTTACTCTGACTGAGCCAATGTTTTCTACTATTCCTATCCCTGGTTATCTCCATCCCCATAATATACCTTGCTGCACCAAGATCTTTCATTTCGAACTTAGCAGACAACTGAGACTTAAGATCAGAAATCATCAACTTACTATTGCCTATGAACAACATATCATCAACATAGAGAGCAATAATAAGAACTCGATCACTTTTAGCTTTATAATAGACACAATGATCTGATTTTGATCTCACAAATCCCAAAGACAATACAAAGGTATCAAATTTCTGGTACCACATTCTAGGTGACTGCTTTAACCCATACAAAGAATTTTTTAATTTGCAAACCAATTTTTCTTTACCTTTTTCAACAAAGTGCTCGAGGCTAGAACATGTAAAATCTCTTCTTCAAGATCACCATGAAGAAATGTTGTCTTCACATCCATTTGTTCGACCTCTAAGTCATACGTAGCTGCAAGTGACAATAGAAATCTGATAGATGTCAACTTTGCTACATGAGAAAATATTTCCCCATAATCGATTCCCTCTATCTGGGA
>VDFB02190357.1:0-14278 GCA_007258455.2 Sequoia sempervirens
TAGGGGCATAGGCCCCACGGTGGGCGCCATTTAATGTGTGATTGAAAAATAAGTGCGTAAATGAATTAACAATAACTGTTCAAACACACCAATAGAACATTATAATAAAACAGAATATAAAAGGAGTAAAGAAGTGTAAACTCTATTCTGCTTCCATTGTCATCCTATTGTCCTCTATCTTTAGTATTTTTATTGATTCCAGCTTTATGTTCTCAGATTGTAGGCTAGGCTCAACAAACTGTCTTCCTAAAGAATGAGATTTTGCTATGATGTAGATGAAAGATTAAGCTATGATGATGATTTGAAATAATAAACTTGAAATAAAGATGATGCTTATGATATTAAAATGCTAAATGAACTAAATGCATAAACTCTAATTAATTGCCTATTACCAATGCTTGGATTCACACAGGTATTTATAGAGTTTTTCGAATGATTTTGATTGGCTGTCTCGATTGACGGTTGTGATAATTCCTGGCAGATTGAATGGCTGAGGAAAGATGAATTTGAAGAGAAAATAGAAGAACCCTAAAAATAAGATTTTTCTATTTTATTATGAAAGAGGAAAAAGAAGAGAAGATAAGAAATCATCTTTCTTAAAAAGAATAAAAGAAAGATTTAAAGCTGATAAATAATTAATTAAAAAAAAATCAATTGTTATTTATTTGGTGGAGAACATTTATCTTTTTCTTAATTAAATAAAATATTTGAATTGGCTTTTAAAAGCGAGGAAGAAAGCTTGTGATGATAAAAGAAAAGAGCTTTAATCATGTTTTATTGAAAAGCAGAATATCATAATTAAATAAAATATTTAATTATGATATGAAAAGATTGCACAATTAAATAAAATACCTAATTGTGATTTGGAAAGAAAGCATAAGATATTTTTAATTAAATAAGATTTATTTAATAAAATCACTTTTATGAAATTAATTAAATGAAACATTTAATTAATTAGAAGAAGAATTTAAAATAGAAGAAAAGGAGAGATTTAAATTTAATTAAATCCAAAGATTTAATTTAGAAATTTAAACAATGATAATTAATTTAAATAAATAAAATGTATTTATTTTAATTAGTGCGTGGACATATGAAAATAATTAAATAAAATGAATTTATTTTGAGTATGAAGAAAAGAATAAGATGAATGAACAATATAATTAGTATTAAATTTAATCATATGTAAGAGGACTTTAGAAAAATTAATTAAATAATAAATATTTAATTAATTGCAGGATATAGACATGACCATTTTTATGTATACACTATGGGTTTGTGGGTGTTTCTAAGGCTAGTGTTGCAAGATTTACTGCCTCACCTCGTCGGCCATTTTTCTCAGGAGGTTATGGAATGGATAGGAAATCCACCTATCCTGGTGGATTACTTTTTCAAAAAATATTTCACATTCGTTAGGTTTCATGGTTTTCCTAGGGAGGTTTTCTAACTCCTAGATTTGTGACAGACCAAACTTTTGCATTAGAGGCTTGTCGACAAGTGTCAATTGTTGATAGAATTTATGGTGTTGGGAGGAATAAGGAAAAACTTTTCAATCTTCCCCTTATGATTGCAAAGATCCAAGTAACACTGAGCAAGCTAAAGGTTGAGGATGAGATCACGAATCTTTTGGCGGCTCTAAGTTTGGTCCTCATTTGTGACAAATGGAATTATAACCCGGATAGGCGTTTCAATCTAAGGCATGAATTTAGGGAGTATTTCCAAAGGAGGAGAAATCCTACTCAAGAGAGTGCAAAGATGTACATCAACTTGGCCTGCATACCAAAGGAATGGCCAAAATGGTTAAGTTTTTATGAGTCATAGGCACAATATCAGAGGAATCTCCCAATAAGAAAATCTCTCAGTGCACAGCTAAGGCATAAGGGATGGTCAAAAAGAAAGAAGGAAGACTTCTTGAGGTTCTGACAAGAGATGAGGAATCAAGGTTCTTTGTTCGGAAACTTCTAGCTTGATGAAAAGTTTGAGGATGCATATGATAAGGAAGTTGATTTTGACAATAGAAATCTCGAGACAAGCCATGAAGTTGAGGAGGAACAAGTTCCACTCCTAATTCCTATACCTTGAGAACCTGACAACCGAAGAGATTCAGGGCCAAGGGGTCCATAGGCCCCATCTGCATCCCAAGCCTGAAGCAAAGGAAACCGGCTGATCCCCAAAGGGTCCACTTAGTAGCGGGTGATGTCATGTTGAAAAGGACTCTGTCAGAAGGAGATCAGAACATGTTGGCTCTAATCATGCGAATCGGAGGAGGATCTAGGGCTTAAGTACCCCTGATATACTGGTTCATCAGGAAGAAGAAGTGGAGTCTGCCTTGTGAAATGTTTCATCGGCTGTAGCTCAGGTAAGTTTTGATCCCCCTCTTCTTCCTATTTCTACATCTTTGGTACAACCCCAATCATTTCCTATTGAAAGTAATCTGCCATCTTCGGTTCCTAAACTGGTAATGATGAATACAACCCTTGCCATTGAAAATGAATCTATTGAAACATTTCCAGACACCGAAAGAGTGTTATCCCCTACGGTTGTTGTTGTGTCATTAGTTGCTTTGTCTAAAGCCCCCATTAGAACCACCAAAACTACGGCTTTTCCTGTTACTCCCAATTTGTCTACTTTCGGGAAAGCACCTCTCCATCAATACTTTAGCATTTTACCCCTCTTGTTTCTTCCCTAGCGATAACATTGCGCCTTTTGTGTCTCCTCATGCTCCACGCTGTCCCCGAGAGTCTCTCCTACTATCTCCCTTTTGGACTGCCCACGAACTCCCATTGCAACTCAAAGGATTGATGTCCCTCAAACTCTTCAAGGTCCATGACACCACCAAACAGGCTAAAAGACCAAGAAACTGAAAATGTTGTCAAAGAGTCTCGAAAGGCCTACCACCAAGAAGATTGAAGCTTGCTTTAATGAAGAGAACAAATCATTGCTTATCACCATGATGAGGCCACCTATTTCCAAGCCCGAAGGGAAAATATAGATGGAAGACTATGACATTCATGTCGTGGGCCTACATCTAAGTGAAACTCGCCCATACGATAAAATGGTCCTAGCCAAAGCCATGCAAAAGGTGGTATATGTTGATTATGAATGGCTGGATAGGAAATTAAGGAAGCACGAAGTTGAGTTGGAAAATGTGAAAGGGACAGTGAGTAAGTTGTAAAATGAGGTATGAGCCAAAGATGGTGAAATGACCCACGTAAAAAAAAATCAAGGCCAACAAGGAGACATGTCTAGATTGCTTGCAGATGCCCATTATGAGCAAGTTCAACTTCATGTTGAAAATGAAAAATTAAAGAAAGAGTTAAGTGATGCCGAATCCCAAAATATTGATGATCTTTATAGAATCCAAATTGAGGTGGAGGAGTTGAGACAAGAACTTAGAAGACTAAGCTCTAACTTGGAAAACGCCCTTCAAGAGAAGGGTCAAATAGAAGAAAACACTAGAGTAAGAGAGGCTCATTCGAATCAAGAGTTAAATACTGTAAAAGGATCTGGATCTCTCCCTACAATGAGAAGGCTAGTAGCTATGCATTGGGAGAAGATAGCAACTAGTATGTATGTACAGGGGCTTGCCTTACAATTTTTAAGGGACGTGCTGGAAGTGAATACCAAAGTTGGCCCGATGGCTAACCACTCCATACAAACATGTTCACCCCAGGTGGCAGACTCCCAAAGTTTTATCTCCAAATTGAGTATCACCCTTGATCAGGTTCTTAGAAGAGTGGGAATTCCTGATCGAAGGGTTGCTTTCATCAAATCCAATGAGATCATCAACTGCCACATGGTTGTGGTAAAATGCAAGGATCACTAGATGGTGTTGAATAAAAGGGTCACCAAGATCGAAAAGGAATTCATTGTCCTAGTTGGTTTCGGGTTGCCTCCTCTTCTCTCCCCAGATGAAGATGCACTAACAATGGGGAAAATCAATAAGGAAATCTAATGCAAGATCCAAATTGCTACTGAACTTCCAAGCTCGAGTGTCATACCCATGATGGATGATGTTGAGCATGCAATCTACCCTCTTTCTTGACTCTATTATCACCTGGGTGCAATCTCTTGCAAATGGGGCGTCATCTCTTTCAAGGATATTTCTAATCTCAAACAAACATATAGGAAGATCTGGACCCTTGTTCTACCAACTAATGTAGATTGGGAGGCTTAGCACACCACTTTCATCAAACTCCAAGAATAGCCAAAGGCCTAGGTTTGAATCTCCATAGAAGCGAAGACCCTTGTGAGTTGCCAAAAATGTAAATGTTTTTTTTTGCCTCAGTCATTTTATTTTAGTTTGCATAAATTTCTCCGGTGTCAGGTGTACCTGCACTGAAATAAATTACCAAAATGGTGTGCAATATGCCACGTGGTGGTTGCACAACTTTTACCTTTTATATTCCTTTCGGGATATGGATCAAGACATATGTTTTTTGTTAGAAATTGTCTTGGGAGCTATATTTTCAAGCTTGGGAGTTTCCACCCTGCCGACATGTCATCTCCTTGTCACAGGTTATATGCACCATTGATAGAGACATCTGATTGAGGAATTTATCTGAGCTGGCTGGCCTTTCTTTTCTTCTCTGAGTTTTTGGAACAAAAGTTTTGAAACGGCACCTTGCAGTAATGTGAACAATCAATTATGTCTATTACCAAGTTGTTGTTCGTAGGATATTAATGCATTAGTTGAAGCTCGTTAATGCAAATATTTTTTGCATCCTAACCAATGGTCTATGATCGGATTGCATGCTATCAACTATCAACATCTGGTAGCAATTACTTGTGAGCTAAGGTAGTAATTTCTTTCTTCAACAACTATAAAACAGGAATGACAACACAAAAGAAAAAGGATTTTTTCCAGGAGGAACTATTTTTTCTTTGTTGAAAAATTGTTTCTTTTTAGTTTTGATAAAAAAATTTAGAACTATTTTTTGAAGCAAGTTATAGAAAGGGTATGTACAGGATCATCATGGAAAAAAGCGAGGGCCCTTAGGTGGCAAAAAATTGAGAAAAATCGAGGTTAGGCAACTTGGTAAAATTTGAATAAGTTATCTATATTATTTCAAAATATGTAATAATAGAATCTATAGCAAATTGAATGTAATTTCCTAAACTACTAGGTTTGTTTAAAAAATAAAATCTATTTGGTGAAAATTTGAAATTTCGAAATGCAATGGTACTTAAATTTCAAAGAGAAAAGTAAGAAGTAGGTCTGTTTGACCACCCTAACCACAATAAAATGATAATATTTTTTTATAATATTTTTGATATAAATAAGAGGACTCATGCCTCGTGTGATGCATATTTTTTGTAATTTTTTTTTTTTCTAAAGTGAATAATTAATTATGAATTTTTTTTATTACAACTTTTTAAAAATATATAAAAACTCCTATGTCTAACCACCATAACATGGTAAAAAATTTATGAAAATCAATTTTTTTATCCTAGAGTATGTGAAGCATACAATGTGACACATTTTTTAGATTCAAAAAATGTGAAATCGTTTGAAAATTATAAATGTTTTTCAATCAACCTATCAATCAAGACTTTAGTAAGTAATTTGAATAGAAAATGAATAATAATTACTTATTAAATTCAAGTAAAGCATAATTTATATCGATGGAAATCGATAATCTCCTTTAAAATACTTTTCGTTTCATCAATTTTGGGTGTTGAAAAATAGTGGAAATGACCACATACCCATCATATTGCCACTTTTTGGTCCATCCTTGATCCTGCACATACCCGAACTACTTTATTAAGTGAGAATTATATCTAATAAAGGTTTAAACTATTGTCATATTGGCGTTTTGACCTTTGTTTCAAAGTCTAGTTTTAATTAAAAGTATGAACTATTAAAAGAAATTTGTTGAGGAAGCATTGCATGTATGGCCTTTTCAAGCTTTCTTTCTTTATATTGTCATTTTGAATGAAACATTGTGTCTTGCAAACCATATTACATAGTTTAAATATCATATTTCTATGCTTTATGCTTGTGTGATGGAATAACAATTTAGGAGAATTGGACTATGTCATTGGACTTTTCCTATTTTTCTAAAAATCGTTATTCTATTGTGCTATGTTGTATTAGGAGATAGAGTTCTTGTAATTTCTAAAATATTGTTCTTTTACTCTAAGAAATCTTTATGTTTTATTAGAGCTCAATGAAAAATTCTTGCGGAAAGATTTGAAAGTATGCACTATGCTTAAATTTAGCCTTTGTTGTTCGTTCTCTTTCCAACAATGAGGGGTTGTGGCATTTTGTGTCCTTTATATCAATCATAGGAATAACTTGAGTTTGAAATGTTGTAAAAGGTTTGCCACATCGCCTTTTATGTTTTATATTTACATTTCCTTTCTCCCTTATCTCAAAATCCCAAAAGAAGAGTTGAATTTCTTATAAAAACCCAAAGGTATTCAGTGAGATGCAATTTCTCCCCCACTCACTGAATTTCCCATAAGATTGTGGAGAGGTGCAAGAAGCTTTGATGATCAATAGGCTACAAATCAACCAAATAGAAAAGGGATTTTTATTTCATAGCCAAAGCATGCAAAAGAAATGTTGAAGAAATTTGGGATGGATGGTTCGAAACCGGTATGCACTCCTATGGTAACTAGCTGCAAATTCATTAAAGAATGATGATTCAACTAAGGGTGATTAGAGAAAATATAGATCAATAATTGGAGGACTATTGTTTTTAACTACTACCGGACCAGGATATCATGCATGTAGTTTGTCTTGTGGCTAGATTCTAGTAGCACGAGAGTTGAAATTTTTTGAGTTAATATTGTTAGTTTGTCAAGATAAGATGAAGCAAGTTTTAGAGTTTTTTTTCTAAGATTCTTTTGGAGTTCATACTTATGCATGTAAGATTGATAATGATATACCATTTTATAATACAAAGTAATATCGGTTTCATTGTTATTATCTCTCCTTGTATGTGTGTTATGAGTTATGATTGAAAGTAATCAAGGATTTCTTTCATTTGTCTCTGTCATTATCTGATGGATGTTTGGTTTCATGCTTGCTTATAATTGATTCAATGAGTTGATGTAAGTGCTTGTATGTGATTGATAACTTATAAGTACTATGTGCTAGGATATTTGTAAGAATTAATAATCTTGAACATCATAAAGGAATGTTGTAATGCAAGATTTCTTGGGGTTATAGGTGCAATTATCTAAATTGTTATCAAGTTATATAGATTGGTATTGACTTCGTGCTTGGGATAAAGACATTGGTTCATGCAGAGTATTAATGTTACATTTGTAGTGTTGATTCACTAACTACTCAGGTTTTTTAAAACAAAATTAAAAGGAATACTATTGTTGTTGTTTTTTTGTTCGAAGTTTTCTCTCTCATACTAGATACATATAACATTGATATGTAACTTGTCAACTTACTTGATGTATATTATTGAGTGGTGTCATGAGAGATATCTGTTATTGACAATGTATTTGATTGTAATTGTGAAAATTATTTAGGTATACATTGTGGGATCACCCTCTTGAGTTTAAGAGAGCCTAAAGAGTAGGAATAGAAGTTTAGCAACCTCTATTCTTTCGTTGGCCAATCCCTTTGGAATTACTGATAATTGGAGATGGAAAAATCCATAGGTACTTTTGAAGATCAGTTTGGTTCTTAAAAAAATAACCAACAAGTACCTTGGAACAGTGTGGACCAGTAATTTACCCAGTTGAACCATAGATTGTTGGGTAGGGAATTCTAGGTCTCTTTTGCTCAATTAGGGTCTTTCACCTAATGAAAAGAGATAGATCCCACACCCAAAATCTAGGTAGGTTCACTCAAATTATGAAATTTATTATGTTATTTAGACTAAATGAAATGATCTAGGTGCAACTAAGCTATTAAATTGATTGAATATGAATGCCAAATCTAAGAAACAAGAGATGTTTGTAAACACATTGTGTAATGCAACAATGAACTAGAAATGAATACAAAACTTAATAGAAATGAATGAAACTTGAACTATGCACTTGGAATGTGTATGGAGAATGGGAATTATTTTTGAAATGCTATTGATGCTGATTTTTAGGCTTGGTGGGACTCATTTTCCATTCTGAGAGAATCAGTCCTAGTTCTGCAAAACTGAGCCAGAACCCATTTCAGAAAAAAGGGTATCTAAAAATACAAAAAACTAAAAACTGACCTTGGAGTGAGACTCATTCGCCACCCATGGTGAATGAGTCCACTTTTGAATTTTTGAATTTTCAAAAGTAGAATTCAGAGCTTCTAATCTGTACTTTGACTTCCTACAAGTGTTCGCTTCCGAAACTCTAATTTACGGGTCTGAAAATGAGTTTTTGTTGGTATTTTGACTTGTTGAATGAAGAGAAAACTTGAGCAACCTTTCAAATTGATCTTCAATTATTTTTAAGATTCCAAGAGACCTAAATCTACAAACACAAGGCAAAGAGAGAGAAATTTTGAATGTTAGAGACATGGGGGTTTGCCTTGAGGTCAAAAGGAAACCCAGCACCCAAGAGTGAATTAAACTAAAATGATGGGGAAAGAATGGAATGAAAAATGTAATAATGGAATTGATTACCTTGCCATGATTTTTGATCTTGAATTTCTGCAGCAATGGAGGAAGATTCATCCCTTGAATGTCTTTAGGAGCTTTCTTGATGTCTTGCAATGATAAAACCCTAGGTTACTTGACTTGAGATAGAAGAATGATGGATGAATGAATGATAAGAGATAAGAGATGTGTAAAATGAGTTAAAATAATTATATTTATAGGCAATTCACCTATTTCACTAGTTAATACCTCATCATAGGCCGACATGAAGTAATATTAAACTCAAATTTCACCTTTTTCCTGCTCAAAGGTCAAACCTGGGCCAAATGGAACTCATTCGCCACACATGGCAAATGGGTCCCACCTGGATGGGACTAATTCACCACACATGGTGAATGGGTCCCACCTGGATGGGACTAATTCACCATGCATGGTGAATGGGTCCCACAAGGGCGAATTTGATAGCTAGGAAGCCAGGAGATAAGGAAATAAGGTATAAAATGCAACTTTGTTGGGTATTTGATCAATTTAAGCCTCGAGATGCACAATATGGGTTAATAGGGGCCTATTAGTGATGATGCAAAGGGAAATTAGGGCTTGTGACATATAATTTGATTTGAAAGTGTGATTAAATACACTTTACGACACTAAAATGAGGTCCACATAGCCTAGGAAGGCACAAGAACCAATGTGAATGTGTAAGACACATTACAACACTAGTTTATCATTAAGTTTATTTCAAAAAATTTATAGATTGATGTAATAATATTATTAAACACATTTTATAATGTTGAATTAGGGAGAAATGAGTTTATTATGTCTAGAAAAGCATGAAAGTCCTTTACAAGACTTTACAACACCTTTACAAGACGTTGTTAAAAGCATGTTACTCAATTTATAAGGGTCCAAGACCTAGTGTGGATGAATAAAATGCCTCACAACACCTAAATCAAGGTCTCATTAAGTCCAATTTATCATGAATTAATCTCATATCAAGGAAAGGGTACTTTTTGCTATGGCACATTTAGTCCCCAGTTTAGTGAGAGGATGAACTTGCTTCAAACTCACACTAAAGTAGACATTCAAGAGAGATCCAAGTGTATAGATGTAGATGAAAAAGAATAACAAATATCAAAGGAGGTTGCACAAGTCCCCAAGGATCCAAGATCCTAAGTCAAACCATCAAGATACATAATCGTGCAATGGCAAGAATGAGAAAGATGAAAATGAAAGGGGTGGAACAAGCTTTGATTGTTTATCCAACTAGTTGTGGATCAGATCTAAGCTTACTTGTTCAAAAATGAATTGTGTACTCACTCTAGGGCCACAAAACTTCTGGTTGTCCACGGGGTGAGAAATCCCAAAAGTATACTCACTCTGGGGCCACAGAACATCTGGTGTCTATAGGGTGAGAAATCCCAAAAGGTGAAATACATACGCTAGTTGGTATGCACTCACAAACACATAGGTGGGTATGGGGAAATTTGTGCCATGGATTGGGCTTCCCGCTCAACCATATCAAAGTTATACCTCTTGATAACTTTAATAAGGCACCACAAAGAAAAATTATTTTCAACTCTATGATATAAGAAAAACTTCGTATTCTTGACACTCATCGATATTGTTAATGTAGAATAGTGTAAGGATTCTTCAAATGGGTTTTTCTTAATTCGTGCAAGGTCTCATCTTAGGGGAAATTGTTGCTTAACATCTCCAAGAGAGGATAAGTCAAAATAAGTATCATGATCTTGGACAAAATCAAGCCCAATGACTCCACCAAGAAAGGGATGCATCACAAGAAGAAAGAAATTGCACAATGAAATGTGAGTGGTGATGTATGCCCCCACTTTAAAGTGGTTGCGAGCACCCGTACTATGAGCAATTTCTTTAAAGTAGAAGAGTACATGAGATATTGCTCGGAAATAAGTATGCCAAGTCATATGTTTCTGATAAGCTACGTTATAAAAAGGAGAGCATGTCACATGCAAGTCAATCTTAAGACATGTCATCCACATCCCAATCTTTCTCTTATACGTTCATGAAAGGTTAATGACTAGTCAAAAGAGACAGCAACAAGTGACATACGAGGATAAGGCTACATAACCCCTTGCGCCCACTTAGTGCAAAACATAGGTGAGCCTAGAATGGATGAAAGTGAGTATCAAGTAGAGGAATTAGGTGTTCCTACACAAGGAAAACCACCACACTCCTTGAGAAGTTTAATGTTATTGTTGTTGCAAAGACTTTGGAGATAAGGGATATACCCCTAGATCTTTCTTGAAAGAGTATGATATGTTAGTTTTGCTCATGTGTTCATTGCATCCATGTATAGAAGGAAGATTGTAATTGATATCATAACAATCTTCCAAGTGGGATGAAGGGGTTGTGTGTTGGTGATAAGGAATAGTTTCTTTACAAGAACACAAATCCTTTTTAATGTTATGTGTGGTTGCTTCATGAGGGATGGGAGTTATATTTCCCCCATCAGCACCATTACGTAAGTTGGTAGAGCTAAGTTGAGCAAATGGAACACAAGGTTGTGTGGGTTGAGATTGGGATATTGCACACCCTTCCTGAAAGGGAGGTGTGAAACTCCAATCACTACTAGAACTTGTGTCTAAAAAATGAATTGTTTTTATATGACTCTTTGGAACATGAGGGTGAGATTTTGGAAATATTATGGGAAGGAGGTGTAGAATCTAATGACCCACAATTATCACAAAATTGAATCCCAAAGTTCAAGATACGTCCTCAAACTCTCAAACTAGCTATTTCATATGTTGAGGTAAAATTGACAATGAAATACATTGTTAATCTTATTTTCACAGGGAAAGTTTAAATGTGGTAATATTTAAATTCTTGTAGATAATTTTTGTTCCTCTCTTGTTCACTTTTTTCTTCTTTCTTCCTTTCCTCTTTTCCCCTTAGTATTTTGGATTTTATTTTTAGGTTGGATAGTTTAGAATTATATTTTTTTCTACCTAAAAGTGAGCTTCATAAATGTCTTTAACTAGCTGCACTTGGAATACCACCAATCCCCTTATTATAACATGTCACTTGCCACTATGTGATTCCTATAAAGCCAAGAATTGGTAGCTCTAAAACCTTGTGAAGATTAAAAAAATCCTTTCAAGAGAGGAATAAACTCCCTAATTCTTGAATTCTAGTTTAGTAACATTTTAAAATTAAAAAAATTAGGAACTAGGAGGTAGTGCTTAATATTTTTGAGTTTAGAAGCACTTAAGTGTATACTTGATTGCATACCTTAACTAATTAAGCTAAAGGGAAACTTCATCTTAATGGATAGTCCCTTTAATTTTTAAGGACATTTCATTAGAATTAATTAAGGTTATATAAAATGAAAGCATACTAGTTACCCTACCAAATAAAATAGTTGTAGGGGCATCATGACCAACAATAAAAATTGCATACATTTTGTGTAGCCACAAAATTTTAAAGTTAGAAATTTTTGTTGATTATTTCTTTTAAAAGTTGATCACCTTCACTTCCAAGAAAATTAAATGGATATCCAACATATTGAAGAGTATTTGAGTAGGGTTATAACAATTCAACTTGGTACTTCATCACTCCCAACAATTAATATACTATTTTTTTATGCCCATAGAGATTTGAACAAGATTCTTGAGAATAATTTGAGAGGAGAAAATATAGAAGAAAGTAATGATACACATAAAATAAGAGATAAAAAAAGGTAGGTGCATAGTTGAGATATGAGTAATTCAATAAGTATTATACACACCGAAGTTAGAAAGGGAGACAATGTTAATACATATATAAAAAATCAAAAATTAAAATAATAAGGGCACATGTAAATAAAAAAAAAGAGATCATAGGAGGGGATTTCATTTTTATCCAATCAGGGATTCAACATAGGGGTATTGGATGTTGCCAATTGTTGTGTAGGAGAAAAATAATTAGCAAGAAGAGGAGACTTCATATAACAGGCTTTCATTCTCTCCAATGTGATTATATATTATCTTCATGCATTTGAAGAGATAATATATAACATGGGACTTAAGAAGAGAAATATTAAGGGTAGAAAGATGTGATAGATAGGAATAGAAAAATATTTTTTGTGATGAATTGGAGAAATTGGTAAGACAAGGAAGAGAGAAGTAAGGCACGAATAGGAAAATTGCCTTGCTACGAAAGATTGTATATTTGGGAGAAACAAGGTCAACTATAGAAGAAAATAACCTAGGTCATGTTGGTAAACATTTTTTTCATTGAAAAAATTACTAAGATCACCCAATGGGAAACAAAAAAAATGTACAAAGAAATGGAGAAATTATTATGAAGTTAATGATTTTCCTTTGTATTTGAGAGGGAGAACTTCCTCGCATGATGGGGTTTTGCATTTATGAATAAATTTAAAGTAAAAAAAGGAAGGAAAGATAAAATAAGAGAAAAGATAAAGAAATTTACCTACAAAAATTAGAAATACAACCTATATTTCCCAAAAGAGAGAAAAGTAATCACAAAAGCAGAAAGAATTTCAATCTAGAATGATGAGAAGAGCAGGTAACAAAAAATAGATAGATAATAAATTGGACATAAGAAAAATAAACTTCAAGAATATTAATAAATAAGAACAACAATTCATATTGAATATTAAAACAAACTATAGCTCAAAGACTCCAACAATTCCCCATACCAAGCTCTCCCATTTTGAGCAAAAAAAAAATCCTTCCAATGAACAATTACATCTATATTTATAAGCACTTTGTATGGGAATACGACAAATTTTCCCTCCAAATTATAACATAAAATAATAAAATTTGAAGAGTCTCAAGGTTGCCTCTTCATATTCAACCCTTTTACATTACACTTCCTCATCTTTTTCATACAAGGAAAGAATTGTTATAAAATCAACAACACTCGACTACACTAATGAATTTTTCCTATCCAAGAGTATTTCCCACAATTACTAATGAAAATTATATGGTATTTTGGTTAAGATATTGAGCCATGGTTATCAAGGTTGATCGAGAATTCCCTTCTTCGTACATATTAGTGCAATAATTATGTATTTATATAACTCCCTTGTGGTCAATCTTTGCAATTTCATTCATTATTCCCTTAAACCAATCAAATGATCCTTTCTCTCTGGTAATCCAATAGAAATATGGATGAAAGTGAGAGGAATTAGGGGCAAATACATTAATTTTCATGATTTTTAACATGTCCTTCAAAATGATAATGAAGGGGGTGAATCCAATGCCTAGTCTAATTAGAAGCATCAAATCATATTTCTTGTAGTCTTGGGAAGATGCACCATAAAGTCCATCAATATACAATTTTGGGAGTCTCACTCCAATTTCTACATTGTTCTCTAGCCCCAATGGGTATCTTTTTTGTCCTTCTTTGATTCTTAGAATGCACAATTATAGATTTTCCATCACCTATTTTAGTTTGTAATAGTATAATACTAACTTGATATTTTTTTAGAAAGTAGATGTTGTGCAAAACTTTTGACATTGGTTGTCATTGATGTTAACACTCAAGTTTGGGTTTTTATTGATGTTTTGCTAACAATGGAGTTGCTAATGTTCATGGTTGGATGTCATGCCTTTGATGACAATTAGAGTTGTTTTGTGCATGGTTGCTAACACAAGAGATGATATCATGATGATATATTAAGATGAGGATTAGAAGTAATGTTGATGTTCAAGAAATATTGTTGATGGCCTCAAGTATGTTGCATTCTCTCT
>VDFB02190358.1:0-10996 GCA_007258455.2 Sequoia sempervirens
TTGTTATAAATTAAGCGTTCATCAAAATTTCAAATAAATTATATTTTTAGAAACTAGACTCCATTCTACAAATTTTAAAAAATATTTTTTTAAAAAAATCTATTACTTTCCAAAATTTGTAGGGGGAGCATGCCCAAAATTCTGCTTTTTACGAAGTGCCCACTTAGAAAATTAGTAAAAAATCAAATATTCATTAAAAAATTATCAGAAAAATTGTGCATCAACTAGATGTTGTTAGCTAACTTCTGACTATAGCGATTTTAAAAATACTAAAAAAAACTTCACCGTGCTCAGGTCATACAAGAGTTGCTATGTTATGTTTTTTCTGACAAAAACAACACCAATTTGTGTACATCCCTCTGTTGAAGCCCTTAATCTCAACCATTTTAAAAATAAATTAGTAGTTTAGAAAGTAGACTCAGAGCACTTTGAACCTTGTTTTTGTTCCATCTCAAAATTTTGAGTGTAACTATCCTCAATTTCACGTCCAAGGTCAGCATTTCCTGATTTTAGAAAAATAGTGGGCACTTAAGCCCCCTTTTTGGGAACCATCTTGGTGCACTTACCCTTTCAACCGGATGTTTCAGTGCACCTTTCTATTGTATGTGGTTCACCAGTATGTCTTGTTGAGGTATTTTGTCTTGGTTTTCATGAATCTTTTATGTGGGTATATATATTTATTTTGGTTGCCAGTGTCTTGATGTGGTTCCTTTGACGTATTTTCGTGATTTCATATGTCATTTTATAATATTTTATTGATGGGAGATTTGAATGGTTTCTTTTCCATGAGGTTTTAAGTATCATATTTTAAATGATTTTATTAATCCTTTTTGTGAGCTCACATAGTATTATTTAAATTTATTTGGGGGCTTTATGTATTTTAATGTTTGATTTATATTATTATTCTTTTATATGAAAGAGGGAATATTGGATATTAGTGATCTTAATTAATTTCTCTCGATAGCATTAATAATTTATTTTAATAAAAAAGGGGGCAGCCTTGTTTGAATATATTTATACTTTTATTCATTTTGTCTTGGGGGAAGAGTTATATTTTTAGAGAGGAAAATAAATATAAAAAGGAAGAAAGTTTTATTTTGGGGGGGGGCGGGTCATTCTTTTGGAAAGAAAAGAAGAAACTTCTATTTTTGGAAAGAAGAAGAAAACCCCACGAATTGGGCAGTTGAATTGGGGAAGAACATGGAGAATTTCTGAGAAGGAAATTGTGGGCAATGGCACCATAGGCTCAACATAGTTTTATTGTTTTGTTGCTTCATTTTGGAATCTCGCCATGTCTTGCTAAAAGAGCATTTCTTCATTTCATATTTGGGCAGATTTGAGGTATTCTTCTGTGTTCTTCTTGAATTTTTTGAGTTATAAATGTGTGCATGAGTGCATGTTTAAATGTTTTAGGAATCTTGGCTACTGGGTGTTGTTATGACATTTGGTTGAGTTTTCTTTTCAACCTGGTTATGAAATTTATTTTGGAGAAAGTCTGAGTTTTTTTCTTAAATTTGTACAAATCACTTAGTTTAAACTCAAACCAGCTTTGGGATTCACTTGAAAATTCTCAAATCTCATCTGGGTTGGAGTCCAAAACAAATTTAGAATCACTTTCTTTTTTGGCCAAAATTTGTGCCACTTGGTAAAAAAAAATAATTATTGCTGCTTTTTATCCCCTTGATAAAAATGAATTTTAAGGATTGATTTCATGTTGAAATGCCAAGATATCAATAGGCTCTTTGGCAGATTTTATTTCTGGGCACTTTCATTTTTGCCCAAATTTGTGTCTACTTGCAAAATGACATTTTTCATTGTTGTTCATTTACCTCCTATTAAAAGTGTAAAATTAAGTTGGATTCTATGTAGAAATGTCAAAATATGAACTGGGTCTTTGTCCAATTTTTAATTTGGGCACTTTCATTTTTCATGTTTTTGCCCAACCATGCATTAAATGACTTTTTTCAATACATCACCTTATTATGTGTCTTAAAATTAAAAATTGAAAGTGGATTCCAACTTGAAAAGCCAAAATCTGAACTGGGTCAGGCTTATAATTTTAATCTGGGCACTTTGAATTTTTATGTAATTTTATGCCTCTTTTCATGTTGAATTTCAGTGGTTAAATGTGTCTTTTTACAATAATATTAGCTTGGCTATTTTAAATGATTTCTATGGTAAATGTAGTTTCAAATCACGTTCATGTTTGTTGGATTCCTCGTTTGGTTAAACGAGATGGAGTAAAATAGTTATAAGATAATGTGTCCTCATGCATGGCCTTGAGTGCTTGTAAAGGCTAAGGATGCACTTGAGATAGCCTATTTGTCTGTAAGGCGTTGAGTTATCCGTCTACAGGTCGTTGATTTGGGCATGATTGAGTTTTAGTTTGTCTTCAAGCACACATGATGACATCTCATCCAGTTTGCACTCTATGACCTATACCTTTGTAGTCATGACTAGCACCTGACATGTCATTGTATGAGCATCTCATGACGTGATATTGGCTTTAATGCATCGTATTCTATGTTTTCTCTGTGTTTGATGTGAGTGTTGGCCATATGTTACCCTTGCCTTGTCTTTTCTGCTTGGGCCTTGTGACTGCCTTCGAGCATGGTGAGGTGGCCTCTTTTGAGTCCACATGGTAGGGAGGCATTGTCACCGCCATTGGGGACTAGCATATAGGTTATCGAAGCACCAGTTGGAGTCATCCCCTCTTCTATATTTATCTTATCTGATGATGTATTTTATTCATGGCAATGCTATTGTATTCATACTTATTCTTTTATGCTCATTGTACTCTCTTGAGAGAGACAAAGTAATCATAAATTTAATGAGAAGATATCTGATGGTTATGTTTGATTTATGGGTTTCGGTGTTGGTATCGGACTCACATGTACTATGATAATTCCTTTATAGCTTTTTCTTCAAAAGTTTTCATGCAAAAATTAGATCTTGGTTGTATTTTTCCTTCATGTTTTAGTCTGCTAAAGTTTCGGAGCAACACTGCCTCTTGTTATTGTTTCGTGTTGCTGCTACCAAAGTTCTGGCACATCATCACCTTCTATTGTTGTTCTATGTCACTACTGCAAAGTTTCAGAGCAATAGAAGTTTTGCAAGAGAGGTTCTGAAGTAGGAAGTTCTGGAGAAGTAGGAAGTTCTAGAGCAAGAAGTTTTAGAGCAACAGAAGTTCTAGAGTAGAGGTTTTGGAGCAAGAAGTTCCGGAGCAGTAGGAAATTCCAGAGCAGGAAGTTCCATAGCTAGAAGTTCTGCAACTGGAAGTTTCGGAGTAGGAAGTTCTGCAGCTAGAAGTTCCAGAACAAAGTTTCTGGAGCTATCTTGTTTGCTATTGTTCAGTTTTCTCTGGAGAGTGGATTAGTCCTCTCATTTTGGTAGTGCATTCAACCATGCTTTGCCATGTATGTTGTCGGTATATTGTATTGGAAACTACTTTTTATGTAAGTTATTCTTTATTTTAAAAAAAATGATCATCCTCTTTTGGCTCTTACCCTTCAAGGTTGTGTAGCAGGAAGTTACACACATGACAAGAAACAAAGAACTATTTCAAAGCATGGATACTACAATTAAGTCAAAGGTAAAATTGGGCAATAATGATACACTGGCAATCATGGGTAAAGGTGTAGTCAATGTAATGAAAAATCATGGTAAGAAGACTATTCGTGATGTTTACTTTGTTCCTAGGTTGAAGCATAATTTTATAAGCATTGGACAACTTGTGCAAAATGGTTATAAAGTCACTATTGACAATAATGTTTGCACTATATTTGTTTTACCTCCTAATAACATGATAATTACAAGGGTTGAAATGACAAAGAATAGGATGTTTCCACTAAGGATGAGGACTGAAAAGATAGGAGGATTTGAAGCCAATTTTAAGGTAACTTATCAAGATCAAACATGGTTATGGCATTTAAGATATGGACATCTTAATTTCAAAGGATTGTGTTTGCTGCAAAAGAATAAAATGGTAAAAGGAATAACACCAATTGAAGAACCAATAAGTTCATGTGATAAATGTATTTTGGCAAAACAGCATAAGGAAAGTTTTCTAAAGGGAATGTCATATAGAGCATGTGCAGGTCATTAGAACTTGTACATACATATTTGTGTGGCCCAATGCAGGCACCTTCATTAGGGGGGAGCATTTACTTTTTAACCTTCATTGATGATTATACTAAAAAACCATGGGTTTACTTTCATAAATATAAATCGGAAGCATTTGGAAAGTTTAAAGAATTCAAAGCCTTAGTTGAAAAACAAAGTGCCCTAATAATTAAAGTATTAAGACTTGATAGAGGGGGAGAATATAAATTATCAAAAGAATTCTTAGATTATTGTAGGTATCATGTTATAAAGAAGCAATTCACTACAAGGTACACACCTCAGTAGAATGGTGTTGCAGAAAAGAAAAATAGAACAATAATGGAGATGGAAAGAAGCATGTTAAAAGGTAAGAATATACCTAATGAATATTGGGCTAAAGTAGTAGCTTGTGTCATGTATATTTTGAACAGGTGTCCAACAAAGAGTGTAAAAGACAAGATTCCTCAACAAGTATGGAGTGGTAAGTATCATAGTGTATCACATTTCAGAATTTGTGGTTGTATTGCATTTGCATTTGAGCCAAAGGAACGAGTAAGTTGGATGATAGAGGTGAAAATGTATTTTTATTGGTTATTGTAAACATTCAAAAGCATATAAGTTGTTTAATCCTATCACTAAAAAGGTCATTATAAGTAGAGATGTATTCAAGGAAGAAGAAGCTTGGGACATGGTAGTATAAATAAATCAATTTTAGTTGGTGCATCAATACCTCATGATGAAGGAGAAGAAAAAGATCAAGAAAGTCAAGATACTCAAACTACTATACAAGAGGGTTCCCCATCAAGAACTCCACAAAGAGAACAAGGTGAATCATCAAATTCACAAATAAGTAATGGCTCTAATCTTACACTTGCATCATTAAGACCAAGAATGAAAGAAAAGAAGTTTAAGAGTATGCAACAAATTTATGGTCAAGGAGATGGAATAGATTTGCAATCAAATTTTTATTTATTTGTTCAAGACCCTATTTATTATGAAGAGGCAATTAAGGAAAAACATTTGGTTAATGCAATGAATGAAGAAATAGAATCAATAGAAAAGAATAACATGTGGGAATTGGTTGATTTGCCTAAAGGAAAAGAATGCATAGGAGTAAAATGTATTTACAAAACTAAATTTAATGCAAATGGGGATGTTGAAAAACATGAAGCAAGATTAGTGGCTAAAGGGTTTGCACAATAATATGGAATTGATTATAATGAAACATTTGCACTAGTAGCAAGACTTGATACAGTAAAAATGGTATTAGCAATAGCAGCTCAACATAGTTGGAAAGTTTACCAAATGGATGTAAAATAAACATTTTTGAATGGGTTTTTAGAGGAAGAAGTCTACGTACAACTAAAAGGATATTAGGTAAGTGGACATGAAGACAAAGTATACAGGTTAAAAAAGACAATTTATGGACTTAAGCAAGCACCTAGAGCATGGTGCAATCGAATAGATGCATACATGATGAAAAATAGTCTTCAAGGAGTAGCAATGAACCTACACTATACATAAAGATCAATAAGCAAGCACAAATTTTGATTGTTTTTTTATATCTTGATGATTTGATTTTTACTGGAGATTTATCCATAGACATGTTTAAATCAGCCATGAAAAAGGAATTTGAAATGAAAAATTTGGGTTTAATGAGATATTTTCTTGGAATTGAAGTTATGCAAAATGATAGTGGGATATTTATTTGTCAAACAAGGTATGCAAAGGATGTGTTGAAAAGATTTAGAATGATAAATTGCAAAATAGCATCTACTCCTATAGCCACAAGTACAAAGCTTAGCAAAGATGATAATGGGTCTAATGTTAATTCAACCATACTCAAGACTTCATGGGAGTTTGATGTATCTCACAACAACTAGGTAAGATATTATCTATGGAGTTAGTTTGATCTCTAGATTTGTGGATTCACCTAAAGATTCACATTGACAAGTTGGAAAAAGAATATTGAGGTATATTGTAGGAACTATTGAATATGGCATAATGTACTCCACAACAAATAAGTTTGAATTGGTTAGATATATAGATAGTGATTTTGCAGGGAACATTGATGATCATAAAAGCACTTCAGGATATGCATTTCACTTTGGAATAGGTATTGTTGCATAGGCATCAAGGAAACAACCTATAGTCACAATTTCATCCACAGAAGTAGAGTATGTGGCAGGTACATCAGCAGCATGCCAAGCAATATAGGTGCGAAGAGTCTTAATGGATATAATGCATAATCAAAAGGAACCTACATCAATCTATTGTGATAATAAGTCAGCAATTGCACTATCAAAGAATCATGTTTTTCATAAGAGGAGCACGCTCATTGATACGAGGTGTCACTTCAAACTTCATTTGAGAATTGGTGAACAATGGAGAGATCAAAATCAAGTACCAATTGGCAGACATATTTACAAAGCCCTTAACAAAAGAGCAATTTGAATATCTTAAAAAAAATTAGAAATTGTAAATATTGATGTAATAAATAGTAGAAAATAGGGGGGAGGGTTAAAACATTCTAATTTCTACAAGTCTTTTGCAATGTAACAACGTATTGTATGCAATGTAATAGTTTATTTATTGTATGACAGGTAAAAGATGTATTGTATGGGGGATAAAACAATGTGTACGCAGATATTCTTGAAACTTCTTGAGACTTCCCGCAATTGTTACGCTCCTCCATTTTCTGGAAACTTCCAACAGCTCTATAAAAGAGGACCAACGTAAATTATTTGGTAATCAATACAAAATCAGTTTGTGCAGCAGCACGGTTCTGTAGAAAAGTGTTTTGAGTTTGCCTCTGCCCACTCACATTGTAAGCATCGTGTATTATTGAATCAATGAAAAGTTGTTATAATATTATATATTAATTCCATTGTGTCAAATCTTAACTACAGAGTCGGACAGTCCTTTTTTTTGGACTCTTCATCCGTGACTGCATCAGATGGTCTTGTGAATACTTTGCTGTTAGCTTTTTATTCAAGCCTTGTAATATATTATCTATTTCCTAAAAGTCCTACTTCTATACGAAGCTTTCTTTCAAAGAAAGAATAGTGTAGGATCAACACTCTCTATGAATTCAAGGGTCGGTGGAACTTTAAGAGCTTTCCGTATGTTACACGTCCAAAAACTCTGCTCACATGCTGTCGAAAATGACTTTATGGTGGGCCTTGATTTGCTCAGATTTATATTCATGGCAACCCAATACCCTTTTGATGTTTGTTAAACTCTTTCGATCAATAATGGGTGAAAGATCCAGAAGTTGTCAGAAACAGATCTCCAAAAGGGTCCCTTCATTGGAGCATATCAGAAATGTCAATTGATCAACGGTGATAGCAATTTTAATAAAATCTCAGTTTTATTTCTTTTTATAAAGCGACCTGTCATTGGATTCTACTTTTATTAACGACTGTGGAATGCTGCAGAAAGCCTCAAATTTTGAAATGAAAAAGGGGCGCACCTCAATTCTGTTAAAATAAACAGTGTTCACCTATAAGGCTACATTTCTGGTGGCTTAATGGATAGTTTTTAAAAGAATATCGTTTTGTTATTTCCACCTGTAAAAAGGGGTCCCATTTGCAGAGCAACATTAAAATCTACACACCTTTGGTTCATTTCTACTGCTGATATGGTTATGTCTCTGGAACCTTTGTTATCTTTGATTTTATTCAATATTTGATATTTAAAATTCGCAATATTATGTTGGATAAGTCTTATATAATATTTTGGGTATTTATTATTTATATTTACATATATTTAAGGGTAAGTAAAAGAGATTCATTCGTATAGTAAATTTAATTCAGTTTTTATAATAGTCAAAATTTATTTTGTGCTAGATATTTTTTTATTAGAAAATGTTTTTTCAAGTGAAAATATTGTATATTATTTTTACTTCTTATTAATCTAATTTTTTTGTTCAGATTGTATATGCACGACTTCTATTTTACATTCTATTGTTCTGTTTTTAATTTCAAATAATATAAGAACCACTTCTGTTATATAGATTTATCAGACATCTTTTCCTTACACATTATAATTATAAGGAAGTCTGACAACAATTAAATTTCTATAAAATAATATTAATAACGAATTGTCTGACCTCTACTGATTCAGCTCTTAACATTTTTTCTTGAATTTGTCTAACATCAGAGATGATCTTTTCTGATTTTCTTAACAACATCAATGTAACTGAAGAATGTCATAAAGTCTTCCATGATTCTATTTATTCTTCCTCTAGCTTATCCTTTTAAGTCTTTATACTGATTTCCCAGTTCAACCACAACATCATCTTTACTTAACTTGGCAAGCTTATTATCTTGGTCCGCAAGTTTAGCTTTTTTTTCTCTTTGTTTGTTCAGCCTTTAGAGTTTTGGATAGCTTCTAAAACTTAACATATCACTTAGCTAAGTTATAATCTTATAAAACATAACATGTCCCTTATCTATAATCTAATCTTATAAAACTTAACATGTCCCTTGTCCAAGTTCTAATCAAGTTTAACAAAATCAACTTGGACAATCTTATATGTGACATTATACAAGTTCAGTTGCTCATCAATAAAATTGTATTTTTTAATGCCCATTATGCTACATGGGGCCCGGAGAGTAATTTGGTCTTTGTTTAATTACTTCTATCAATAATTCCTAGTCTCCATTTGAAAAAAAGAAGTTGCTATGTCCATTGTTGGGCTTACTATTTTGTTGGTGTCGAAGATGGAGGGAAGTGATCGAAATGGAGCAAATTTTGGGGGCTTATTTGTGGAGCAGGAAACTAATTCAAGATTATCATGTGTGTTTGAATGAGAATTAAGATGAAGAGTGGTAAAGCGAAAGAATATCTAATTAGTATAGTATTTTAAATGGACATGGAGGGAATCGAAGACAAACATGGAAAAGGTGGAGGTGATCAGTCAAGCCTCAAAAGTAATGGAAAGTGGGCCAATAGACGACAAAATATTTCTAACAGGAGTCAGAAGAAATGAGGTTGCTAGCCATAAATAAATCATTTTGTACGAAGGAGAGATTGAAAGCAATCACAAAGGAAAAGGGAAGACTACCTCCGTGTGAAGCATTTATAGTGGAGGAAGACAATTCAGAAAGTTGGACATAGAAGATATAATGTAGAGGCAGTAATATGGGGCATATATATTATTATAATTGTAATGAAGGATGATTCGTTCTTATTACTTTTTTTTTCTTTCTTTAGCAATATATTGTTGACAATTTTTTTATACTTTTTATTTGAATTCTTATCATTGTCATTTTATCTAGAAGATCTAATGATAATCTAAATAGTGAATTGAGTAGTTCCAATTGTTTGTTGTGAGTTTTGTATGTCTCTTTCAATTTTTCTTCTTAAATTTAGGCAAATTTTTTATGCATCTTTAATTATATTTATATCAGACCACTCTACTATCTCTTAATTAGTAATAGGCAAGTTTTTCACTTGATTCACATCAACAAATTTAGTTATAGAATCTTCAATGTATTCTTGATACTTGTTTCTTTTTATCATTGTGATTGTAGGTGTTCTTAACGTGTTGTTTATTGATGCCGCTACCTGAATACTTTTTATCTTTTTGTATGACGAAGATATAGAAAAATGCTAGATTTTGTGCCAACTCCCTTATGTCTTTTGATTAAGAAGACAAGCCAAAAATATATCACTATCAATGCCTTCAATTCTAACACTTAAATCAACTCCTTGATATCCCCTATTGTTTTGATATTTATCAAATATCATAATCCAATATAATCAATGGTAATGAGGTAATTGTGGACTAACTCTCTCTTGTTGAAATAACCTCCTCCATCATACTCCTACAATGACCACTTCTGAAAGATTTGATCTTCTTCAAGATCAATAAAGAGAGCCTCTTTTTACTAATTTTAATTTAAAACATCTATCGATCATTATTTTTTCTTCTTTTCAATTATTCTTGGCTTTTAGATTGATTTTAATTATTATTAAATGTTATTTTTAATCATCAAATAATTTAATAGTTAAAAATCTCTTTTTCCAATGTACGAATAAGATGACTGCTAGAATAATACACTTTTCTGTCTGAAATCAACAGATCTTAAGTCAAAGGTGTATGTTTTGATTGTCAAAATGCGCGAACTATATAAAATTTAATAAAGTTGCTTTTAATATTTTCTCTCCCTGCTTAAAATCAGCATATCTAAAAGTCAAATTTTCCTACAGTAACAATCAAAATACACAAATCTTGCAATATTTAAGAAAGAATACATATTTATTTTATCCATATAGAACTTCTTCCAGGCAGACAACATAGATGCTTTTTCTTTTAACTGTCATAGCTAACTCTTTCTACGCGTGCTCTTCTTAGCCTTTCGCAAGTTTCTGTATTGGAGGTATTCATATTTTTTGGAAAATGCCCACTAGTGTCATAATTTCATTTGTCATTTGCACATGGGAATGCAAATTTCTTTCAACATATTGTCTATAAAATTTGATGTATTTCTCTTTAATAGAATCTTGTTAAAAGGCAAATGAAAAGAAAAAGAAATCTCAGATGTTCTTACTGGCCCTAAAGATCTAAATAATTATATCATATTTTTTTAGCATCTTAAAAGAAAATATTTGTGCAGAGAAGTCTTTTGGAAGCATAAAATCATGGCTTCTATGTTTTTATAGTCTGATTGAATTTACTGTCTGACACAAAATATCAATTTAGCCTCGCAGGATTTAAGATGTTTCAATATCTTTTCTTTAGTCAATTATACAACACTAACAATACAATTTTCACAAAATTACTTCACGTCACAAGTTTAGCATTCAATATATTTGTCTAGTCTACAAAAAGAGGTGGAGACAACATCTTCAATCATGATATTTGGTTAAAGAATTAAAAATTATTGGA
>VDFB02190360.1:0-22236 GCA_007258455.2 Sequoia sempervirens
TTATTCTCTTATTCCATTTTTTGTTATTTCTTTGCAACTAATTTGTGCTGCAATATTATTAAAATTTGTGAGTTTAACAATAGAAGGGCGTAGCTCTAAGATTGACGAAGAAATGTTTGTTACTGTTAGTAGTGAATATCTTAAATTTTTGTCAAGAAAGTATCAATCAACAATACATTTATGTATTTCAATTGGTGAACACGCTTACTCTTTTGTGATTAATGCAAAACAAAGAATTTGCAAATATTCATACTTTTGAGAGGAGGTTTAATTTATATAGAAAGAGGATTCATGGAAAAAATCTACATCACCTAAAAAAATCAATAAGGAGGTTTAATTTATATAGAAAGAGGATTCATGGAAAAAAATCTACATCACCTAAAAAAATCAATAAGAACATACATAATTTATTATAAAAAAATTGTATAGATTTTGGGTACACAATTAATGCTCTATAATAATCTATTAAATTACTACTTTTGTCTCGAGATTCTTTTTTTTTTTTTTTTTGGCATAGAATATAAATAAAGTGGTTCATTCATCATCTCCCCAAAACATAACACCATGTGCAAAGTTTAATCAACCACCATTTCTTTAGAAAAAGTTGATATATATATATGAATGATTGAGTTAAATAAAAATTACAAATAAAGTATCTTTTGAGTATTAATATAAAATTAAAATAAAGTATATTCTAAGGGTTAAGATAAATAAAAAATAAAGGATATTTCTTGGTAGACAAGTAATAGAATAAAGTGGATTATACTTAGATTTTAGTTTTAATTTTTTTAAATTTATTGACAATTTTTAAAATTAATTTTGAATATACATGTAATAATATAATATTGTAAGAATAAAGACAAGATGTATAATTTTATATTATTTTACTATTTATAATAGTAATTTTTAATTGTAATAATATATGATAAATGTAGCATGTTTTTTTTATTTTTAACAATTGATATTAGAGTTAAATTTTAAGTTATAAATTTAGAGAGTTGAAAAGATATTACTAGTCATTTTTTTCTCATCAATGTTTTTATTTGATGAAGAAATGATTGTTAAGCAACTAAAATGCAAATGTTGGTCTATAAAGAAGCATGAGAGATAATATAAAACGGGTATAAAATCCTAATGATTGGAATGTTTCACAAGGAAAAATAAAAAATAAAGCAATAAAGAAGAAGATCTAGTAATGTTTTTAAAATTCATAATGGTCTTGTTAATGAGAGTTTTCCTTGCATTGTTGCATCAAAAAATACCAAGGAAGCATGGGATGCATTGTAGTAGACACGAGTTAAATTGAAAAATCTTTAAAAAAAAAAATAGCTATCTTAAAATGAAGGGTCTAGTGAAAAATAAAATATAATTTTATGTTCAAATTTAAAATATTATAAATTAATTTTGTAGTCATGTTGAAAACATTAAGGACTAAGTAATTTGTGAAAATGCACTACTTTTTTGTCAAGATAATAGAATTATATAGTAAATAAAATTGAGGAAATTAAATATTCAATACAACTGAAGTTGGATATAGTCATATGATAATTGTTATCTCATAAAAGTAGATTGGATAGAAGTGCATTAAACATGGAGAGGAATTTTGCAATATAGGTCAATTGTGGAGAAGGAAATAGTTGCTCAAAAGATTTTAAGAAAGAAAAGGTGAGATTTTTTTTAATAGAGGAGGAAGAGGCCATGGCAGTAGAGGTTATGGACATGGTTATATAAATAAAAGGAATGTTCAATATCATAATTGTAAAAGTATTGGGCATTCTAGAAAGAAGTGTAGGACCAAGGTCACATGTAAAATATGAAAAAAAAATCACTCAAAATGAGGGAGAGCATGTCAATTCTATTATTTTCTCTTTTCATGTAGAAGAGAAATCTAAAGATGATATTTGATTTCTTGATTTTATTTTTTAAAATATTTGATAGAAAATGAAGATCTATTTGTAAAAGTTGATAAACAATAAAGACTCAAGTGAAACTTGGAGACAATAAAGTAGCAGAAGTTGTTGGAAAAGGCACATTGGTTGTTCAAATTAAATTCAAGGTGAGGTAAAAAAAAAATTAAGATATATTACAATTAATGGTCTTAATTACTAATTAAATTTGTATATGTCACATTTATGTTGTTTTATGCTTTCACTTTATCTTTTCATGTAGGAGAGGTATATTTACTTCTTACAAGTTCTATGTATACATGTATACATGCTTGCTCTCATTATGCAAAGTGTGTGCTTAATATAAATATACAATCACTATTAAATTCCTCTACATTTTTGCATTATACATCCATATTTATATATACATAAGTACATTTGTATGTGTGTATATATATATATATATACATATGCGCATATATACATACATACATACATACATGAAAAATTGAAAATATCTTCTTTAACATTATCATGACACAATCTTCTGATCTTTTAATCTTCAACAATATGTCAATGAAAATATCAAAAGATATTTTAAATGGTAAAAATGTAAAATTCTATTTTCTTTTTATTTCAAAAATAATTTTGATATATGAAACATAGATATTTCTTTCTCATTTAAGTTATATATTGATTTACACAATTTACATACAATTTTTTTTTATCTAAAAGTATTAAATTTAAAATTCAAATTTTCTCTCAAATTCTCACCCCTATAAAACCTCATACCTACTTTTCTTATATTTCTTTTTAAAATAATAATAATAAAAAATATATATATATCATACACATAATACCCAATCATATACTTATCTTAGTTCTTTCCAAATCCATGGGTCCAAATCCATGTGCTACCCATGTGCTATGATAAGCCAAAATTGACAACATACTAAAAATAAACAAAAACATAACAGTTCTCAACATTTCATTTATTTCACTTAAACCTCATCTATTTCTAACATTTAAACTCCTAGTGAAGTAGTAAGGGCGTATTTATTTCCTTGTAAATATATGCCGTTAGAAGTACTAAAGTAGTCATTTGTAATTTTATTGGGAAAAAGTTTGATTCCTTTATTGAATGAAAGATAATTTATTTGCATTCATGATACAGAACAGCCTAAAAGCCCAGATCCACTAGACAAAAGTGCTGTCCAGTTTTACCTTAGAGAAATTTCCAAACCTCTTAACATATTCTCGAATTTTCTTTAAAGTCAGACGTGGATTCTTTGCTTCTCAATTGGAAAGCGGCAAAGTCCGCTTTAGTCTTTCTCATTGACGGAAAAGCGGCAAGTCTGCTTTACCCAGTTGCGGCCTCCTTTGGATTCTTTTTAGTTGCAGCTTCCTTTCCTACTGGTATAAACTCAAACTTTGCCGACTGGTATATTATTTAATACGTCCACACCTCTTTGAAGATATGAACAGGAGAATTTATTAAGGGAGAGCCCATCTTGCTGTGTCCTTTAAGTCGGTACAAATAATGAAGGTTTTTTTATCATATGTTTGCAGAAAATTTCACTCAATTATGATTTAATTCTTTTCGCAAGTAAACTGTTACAGCCATTGGTAATCTGGATCCATTGCGTGGATCGTTGGACTGTAAGATTATTGGACTGGATTAAATCTTGTGCATTTGCTGGAGTTGATGCTTCTTGGATTTATTATCTGCATCAAAGAGAGCAATCTTCAGAGATTTAAAAATATATATAAACACGAAAATTTACAGGATACCGAACCTTAAACATACTCAAACTCACGCAAACCTAAAAGGAATCCAAAGGAAGGCGCAACTAAACTCCACAGAACTCCATCAAATTGCTCTGAGTAATTGAGACGTTTTTGCTTTGAAGCTTTCCAAATAAAAAATGATCCTTTTTTGCTGCAATTGATTCATACGAAAGTCGGGTCACGCCAACCATTGTGCGTCTCATTCATGGCGAGATTTGCAACAATGAAAGAGGAATTCACAGAATTGGTAGGAAATATCGGGGAAATTATTAACTAAGATTTAAATTCCTTTGAGACTCTTTTCAGCAACAGTGGGAGGATTTACAGTGGCGGCTCTTACAATCAAACCCGCTGTAAATGGAGTAAATTATAATTCTTCTCTGAACCGAAAAGAAGAAGATTTTTTTTTATTTCGAAATGATAACGCTCAGGGCTTAAAGGCTTGCACCCGTTAAATAGGCGTCTGAGTTTGATATTGATAATTCCTTACTAGATTCGTATGTTATAAGGGAAGAAAAGAAATTCCAAATTCTTATATGGCGCTAGGTTTGTAGAATGTAAAAGAAACAGTGCTTAGTGTTCTTTCTGCGAAAATAACAAAGAGTCTTGCTGAGTACAAGAAATCAAGCATGCTCTGAGTAATTTTGGTGGAATAGATATTTTTCTCAGATAGTATAGTATAGTAGTGGAGTAGGGGTTTTCTTTAACAACTCACAATAACCTGTGGGTAGAATGTTCTAATGCTAGACAAGGAAATGTGGATGATCGCGGTAGCCTGCAAAGCCTCCTTCCTGATAAGGATTTTGCAACATGCAGTTAAAAGCTGCTGTTCTCCTGTATATTGACTCCTTTGTTGCCTTCCGCACAAATCGAATCCGAGGCAAAGGATTGAGAGCCGGAGAAGAATACTTTTCCAAACCCTGCAGCGTCTGCGAGATACGCGGCGTTGGGCAAATAGTGGCCCTTTCGCCCTTCATATGCCCACCGCTGCCTAGGGCGACCCTTCGACTGGCCGCCACAGGCGGCATTAATGGACCGCTCAGCGCAACCAATCGGCATGGATTGGTGGGTTTCGGAAACAAAAAGACCCGCAATTTGGTCCGAAGCCTGTCATATTCCTCTAACATACTATCCAGTTCTTCATCGGACTTAATGGAGACAAGAGCATCGAGGTCTTCGCCAGGCAACTGGAACTTGAGCAACACATTGCAACCCAGCACCTCTGCCATCTTCGCATTAAGATCTGTACCAACAAGAACAAAAATCAATCAATAAACAAACGGCTTTATACTCAATTCATTTCTACCTAGTCAATCTTTTTTCACTTCAACTTAACCAAAAAAAATGATCCGAACCTGCAAAACTGATGTTTCTGTGGGCAGCCATGACCCTCGTCTCTCCGCCCAAGTACCGGAGCTTCCCATCGGTGGGGCGAGGGAGAATCCTCCCTCCATAGCTGTACAGATACTTTACCCGATTCGACCCTAAGCAATCGTCGGACTTGACAGAAGACTCATCGTCCGACACCAATGCTGTTGTCGGCTCGCCCATTCTCATCAGAGAGCAATTACAGTTATCGAGAGATGGATAGAAGAAGAATGAGGAAACAGAAAAGGCTGCGCTCGGAAGTAGTAAGCCAATGCAAGGAGCTTCCTCGCCCTATGTAAATAAAATCCAAGCGCGTAGTACGGGATAAGTTTCGAACCACCTGTCCAATTCTTGTGCAAACAGAAGTGAAGGCTTACAGTTTCGTAGGAAGAGAGCTCCCAGTAACAAATTAACTACAATTAGACAGAAATTGTTATTTAACACGTATGATATTTTCAGCCTGCCACGCATTGGATCCCGCCACTTGACTTCCTGGAAGGAAGATACGTGTAAATCTTTGGAGGTCCCTTAAGGGCGAAGGGACCACAAAGGTACAGAAGTTGGACAAAGAAAATAGTCTTTGCGGGCCCGGTGGTCCTCTCTACACTTTTTTCCACGCCAATCAGGCTCTGCACAGCAAGTCTCCTGTCTGGAATTAAATACTTAGAAAATTGAATAAGGAGACGTAGAGGGGCTTAGTTCTAACATTGATGAAGGAATGATGTTGATGTTGATGTTCATATTAATGTGTCATTGTCATTAAATTAGTTATCTTGATGTAATGATTATCAGAATGCAAAAATAGTGTATATCAATTTTAAGTATTTTACGTTCGATCTTTGCTTTTTTAGATCTTAATTTTTTTCAAGAAAGTATCATTTAACAATACATTTCTCTATTTCAATTTGTGAACATGCCTACTTCTCCTTGATTAATGCAAGATAAGAAGATGCAAAATTAACAGTAATTAATACTTATGCTTATGAGAGGAGGTTTACTTTTGATGATAAAGGAGGATTCATGGAAAAGAAAATGGGGAGCACTAACAAGCATATCCCAACTATAGAGGATTATTATGTAATCTTTGTTGATGAGCATATTGTGCATTGTAGGGACTATTCAAGGATGAAATTCATTCATATATAGACATTTGATCTAAAGAAGATCTCAAGAGAAGTAATCAATTACTATGCAAACTTAATTGGTGATAACTAGAGGTTACTTCATTGAGGGAAAGGACTATAGAGGTTGTAGCTTGAAGTTTGTTCTCACTTGGCAAAACAATCAAGGAATGTATAATTAATACCAAAGGGAAACCTTCCAAAAAAGTAAATATCATTACATGAATCTCCCTAGGAAAGGACATAATTTCCACTCCCTCTCATGTGTCTTTACCTAAGGTTCCTCAAATGTAAAATATTTCCAAAGGTAGGTGTAGTGTGCAATCATCTAAACATTTGAGATATAAAGACAAGCTCACCAAATTTAGCCTTGGAAGTCTACAAAGGTCACATTTAAAATAGGAGGAAAATCCAAGGTTAAAGATGCCACAAACCATGTTTCCTTGATTATAAATTTGTCTCCTTCTCATATTTCATCTATTTCACCTTCTTTTGTAAATCCTCCATCTCCTCCAAAGTTCAATCTAGCTCTTTGGGATCTATCTCCACCACTATTGTCATCCTAATATTTAATCCTTGTTATCCTTCCTCACTCTAGCATATTCCTTGTTATCCTTGTCTTTATGGCTAAAGGATGGAGACAAAAACACCAGATATTTTCATCTTTCAGCATCTAAACACAGGGCAGCTAACAAAATCTCTGCGATTGTGGTTGATGGCAGAACTTGTGAGGAGGAAGATGACATTAGAAGAGAAGTTGTCCTATTCTTCAAGAACCTTCTATCTGTGAAAGAGGGTATTAACTTGGAGGATCAAAATCAGTTACTGGAGGCTATCCCTAGGATTGTTAACTCTAGAGACAATGAAATGTTGACAGATATACCCACCAGTGAGGAAATTAAAAAAGTCGTTTTCTCTTTTGAAGGAAGCAAAGCGCCTGGTCCTGATGGCTTCCCTTTACTTTTCTTCCATTGGTTCTGGGACATTGTTGGGGAGGATGTTGAGAAGGCGGTGGAAGAGTTCTTCCGCTCTAGAAATATTTTGAAGGAGTTAAACGCCACTTTCTTGGTTCTTATCCCCAAAAAACCTAGAGTGAGGATTTTGAAGGCTTCAGACCTATCAGCCTCTGTAATTCCTTCTATAAAATTATTTCGAAGGTGCTTACCTCTAGGCTGCTTCTCATTCTGCCCTCTATTATTGCTCCTCAACAGAATGGTTTTGTGCCTGGTAGACAAATTATTGACTCTATTGTCCATGCTCATGAGAATGTTCACTCCCTCTCGGTCTCTAAATCGGAAGGATTCCTTCTTAAGCTTGACATTTCGAAGGCTTATGACAGGGTGGACTGGAACTTTCTGTTTAAGATCTTAAAGTCTTTTGGTTTCAATGAAAGGGTTTTGCAGCTTATTGAACAACTCATTACTTCTACTTCTGTGGCGGTTCTTATTAATGGATCCCCTTCCACTTTTTTCCGTAGTTCTAGAGGGTTAAGACAGGGAGATCCCATTTCTCCTATCCTCTTCACGATTATGGCTGAGAGTTTTGGTAGGAATATGAGTAAATTGGTTGCTCAAAGATCTATTATGGGGCTCAAACCGTCATCGAACAATTTGATATGCTCTCATCAACAGTTCGTGGATGACACTTTGCTGATGGGAAGGTCTGTTGTCTCGGAAGCTAAAGAGATGAAGAAACTTTTGGATACCTATGGTAGAGCTTCTGGTCACGTGATAAATAAGCAAAAAAGTTCGTTGCATTTCTTTAACACACCTTTGCATAGACAGAGAAAGATAGCTGGATTTGGTTTGCAGATCTAAAAAGGATGGAGGTCTTGGGCTAAGAAAAATTAGACTGTTGAACAAGTCGCTCCTAGCTAAACAGATATGGAGACTTTTCTTCTCCTCTGGGGAATGGAGTTTAATAATTAAAAGCAAGTATTTGCAGAATAACAATTCCCTCAAAGATCTTATTGAGAACCCCAACCTCCCGAAAGGATCGAGCTGCTGGAACTATATGATTGATGGGATAAAGGTGGTGAAACTGGGATTGAAATGGCAGGTTCGCAATGGTAACCGGATTAGATTTTGGGATGACTGTTGGCTGCGTAATGAACCTCTATCTCAGGATGGGAATCTCAATAGATGGGTTGAGTTTTGCAAAGATACTTTTGGCCTTTTTGTTAAAGACTACTGGCGGGATGGTAAGTGGATCAATCTCCCCTTGATAAACCCTATTTTGGTCTCTGTTTACTCCTCCTTGAACGCTGTCAAACTATGCTTAAATCAGGAGGATAGTCTTATCTGGAAGTATGAGCCTTCTGGGTGCTTTTCTGTCTCATCTGCCTTTGCCTGGATTTCACATGCTCTTAACCCTCCCCCTTTGTGGTCGCAAGCTTGGACTAAGCATCTCTTACCTAAGGTTAACATCTTTTTCTGGTCTTTGCTGCAAAATAAAGTTCTTACTATGGATAATCTTAGCAAAAGAGGTGTTCTGCTCCCTAATAGATGCTACCTCTGTAAAAGCAATGCTGAATCGGTTAACCACCTCTTTATCCACTGTCCTTTCTCCTCTTTGGTTTGGGACAACCTTCTGAAATGCTGGCATTTTTCTTGTGTCCCCCCGGAGTCGGTTGAGGATTTTTTTGTTCAATGGAAAGCCCCTTCTTTCAACCCCTTTATTAAAAAACTGTGGGCTTTCTCGTTCCCCCATGTGACTTGGGGAATTTGGAAAGAGAGAAACAACCGGATCTTCAGGGATAAGGAGTCGTCGGAGGAAATTGTGTTTGAAAGAATTCTTAGGATGATTAAAGAAAATTTCTCTATTGTTCCCTTCAGGGAGGACAAGGTTGAGACTGTTGTTTGCTCTCCTTTTGACAGCCTGATTGCTAGGGAATGGAGAATTAAATGGGATATTTCCAATGCTCCTAATACGACCAAAAAATCCAAGGATGGAGTTTGCTGGAGTTTTCCTATGGAAGGCTGGGCCAAAGCCAACTTCGATGGCACAGCCAAAGGAAACCCGGGGAAGGCTGGGTGTGGTGGGGTCCTAAGGGACTCGACAGGTAACTTTTTGGGAGCTGTTGCCACTCCTCTAGGGGTCCAAACTAATCACGTGGCGGAAGCGGCGGGGGCTTATTACATAATCAACCTTGCTGTGGGAATTAAATGTAAAAATTTATGGCTTGAAGGTGATTCAAAAAATATAATTGATAGCCTTTGTGGTAGGTCCCAGCCCGCATGGTCGATTAAAAATTGGATTGAAGATGCTAAGGTTTTACTTAGTAAGTTCGATAGAATAAAAATAACTCATGCTTACCGTGAGGCGAACGCGGTTGCGGATTTTTTTGCCAATGAGGGAGTTAAGAGTGACAAAATCCTCACGTGGCACAATAAGACTGACCTCCACTTCGACGTTCAAGCTTTATTGGAGCTAGATGCAGTGAATGGAAAAGAGGAAGCTTCTTGTAATAATGAGGAAGGTGTGAGTCATGAATAACAAAATTAGAAGATATAATGGGGCCGAGAGGATCCGGCAGATAAATTATTTACTTTGGCATGCTTTGTGGGTCTTGCGAAGGAAACGAACTATCTGGAACAGGTTCTCTGTCTACAATAGTATTTAAACTAAGATCTCTAAAATGGGCGGGGAACAGAAGAGGGTTGAACCTACCAGCTTCGAGTCACACACCAAAAACACTAAAGTGTGGAGTAAAATAAGAAGGGGTGGCTTACTTTCATTCATCGAGAAACTCCATGGCCCTAAGGAGGAGATTACTTATTTCTTTGAGAAAAATTGGAATAATGGGGAGGTTCTCCTCTTTGGGAGGAAAGTTCAAATTGATGAAGCTTTGATTGCGGAGGTGACTGGCATTCTGATGGAAGAGCATAAATTTTTTAGAGATAGGAAATTCTCTGACGAAGCTGTGTTGAGGTTCCCTAAGTCTAAAACGGAGAAGCAAAAACTTGTCAAGATGACGAACAGTTACTATGAAGCGGACACTATAAAAGCTTTATGGAGAAAAGTGCTAAGGGTTATCATGGAGTACATCACTCTCGACGGCCGCTTCACTAGGGTCTATGGATACCACTTCGTGTTGCTCAATCACTTCCGGCATAAGGTGCGTGTTTCTATCCCTTTCTTCTTGCTCTGTTCCCTGAGAAATAGATTTTCTGACCACAGTAGAAGCCCTAAAAGATACTCAATTCTTCACACGGGTCTTTTAAGGCTCATTTATGAGCACTTTCAGAATATGCCTGCTCTTCCAAACCCTATAGCCCCTTTGGAGCTTGATGAGGATGATATTGAGCCTAGCATATCTGATACTAAAGTTTCCCCTGGCCGTGTCAAGAGCTCTTCGCCTCCTCTTCCCCCCCCTTCTACCTCTGGCTGTTCCTCCCATCCTTTTGGTGCCTGCTCTGTTCCTGCCTCTGGCCGCACTAACCCTAACTCTAAAGTGGCGAGCTCTAGCTCTCAGGTTAATAAGTTAGTCTCCTACCTGATGACTCCCCTGTTGTTTCTACTAAAGCGGTCGAGGTTAGTCTTGAGGATCCCCACATCCCTCAGAATATTCAACAGGAGAACTATAGCCCTCCTAGAGGTGCGGAGTCGGTTATTTTTGGGGTCAATTCTGAAAGTGACCCCCCTTTTGACTTTGTTGGTATTGCCAAGAGTTGTTCTATGGACCAGTTTAATTCTGCCAACTGGTTATTTCATGAAATCAGTGAGTTGAAAACCAAAAATCTGTCTCTTCATAGTAAGTTGGGGGAAATTGAAGCCAAAGTTGCAGGGCTAATTTAGCTCGAAGTAGAGAAGAATACCAATGTGAAGGATAACACTCAAAAGGACAGCACTGTTGAAAATGATATTGAAAAAATTAAAGGAACCATGAAAAAAAATGCTGATCAAAACTGTAGAATTGCTAGACATAACTCTGTTATCATCAAAGCTATGTCTGAAAGACTGGAGAAAACCCAGAAGAGAGCTCTGATTGTCGACCTTGATCAGGAGAAAGACCAGGATGAGGAAGCAGGGATCTCTAAGCGCACCAGATCAAGTACAAAAAGAAAAGCCCTGACCACCCCAAATATGACTCAGATCTTTATGGAGGGGGTCCAGGATATGGTGGACTTGGAAGAGGTTGCGGACGAGCTTCTGAAGTCTATGGATTAGCTGTGGTTGGGCCCAGCTTTGTCTGTTTGCTAGCCATTTAATGGTTTTTTTTGCGGCTTTTTGTAGCTGTCTGCTTTTACTGGTTTTTATCTTTCTGGCAGCCTTTTTGTCTTTCGGACCTTTTTTTTGGTCTTAGCTTGTAATGTTACTTTGTGGTTTCGGTCCCTGTAAAACCCGTTTATCCCCCTTTATCAAAACAAAAATGATGTTTAACTATTTTTTATATATAATTGAGTTGAGTTAAAGTTACAAATAAAGTATCTTCTTGAATATTAAGATAAATTTAAAATAGTATTCTTTAAGGGTTGACATAAATTAAAAATAAAATATAATTCTTGGTAGACAACTAATAGAATAAAGAATTGGAATGTGTTTAGTTTATAATTTGGTTTTAAGTTTTTTAAAATTTTATTAGTAAATTTTAAAAATTAATTTTGAATATACGTGTAATCATGAAGATTGTTAGAATAAAAAAGATAAATAAAAAATATTGATTTTTTATGTTTCATTTTATTTTGTTTTGTATTAATTTATAATAGTAAGTTTTTAGTTGTAATAATATATGATAAATGTATATTTTTTATTTTTAACATTTGATACTAGAGAAATTTAGAGTTAGATATTTGGAGATTTGAAAAGATGGTATTTAATATATTTTGTCTTGTCAATATCTTTATTTAATGGAGAAAGGATTATTAGACAATTAAAATGTAATTTTTTATCTACAACGAAGCATGAAAGATAATACAAAATGGGCATAAGAAATCTAATGGTTGGATTTTTTCACAAGAAAGAATAAAAAATATAGAAGCAAAGAAGAAGAATGCTCTAGTAATATGAAAATTCATAATGGTCTTGTTAACACCATTTTTATTTATTGTTGAGTCAAAAAATATCAAAGAAGAATAGAAAATTTTGTAGTCTACTTACCAAGACACAAGTAAAATCAAATTAGTTAAATTGGAAAAATATTTAGAATCTGGGTTTTAAGAATCTTTAAGTTAAGAATAGTGAAAATGAAATAAAATTTACATTCAATTTTGAAATATTCTAAATCAATTTTATAGCCATGAAAAAAAAATAAGTCTAAGTAATTTGTGAAAATATACTAGAAAAATGTCAATAAATTAGAATAATGTAGTAATTAAAATTGAAAAAATTAAAAATCTAATACAAATGAAGTTGGATAACTCATACAATCATTATTATCTCATAAAAGTAGATTGGATAGAAGTACATGTAAAATTGGATAAGAAAATTTTCATTTAATTGAAATGTGGAGAAGGAAATAGTAGCTCAAAAGATATTTAAGAAAGAAAGGGTGAGATAAAAAAATTTAACAAAAAAAGGATGAGGCCATAGTAATAGATGTTATGGACATGGTTATATAAATAAAAGACATATATAGAGTCATAATTGTAAAAAAATGGACATTTTAGAAATGAGTGTAGGCTCAAGCAAAGTCACATGTAAAATATAAAAGAAAATTCACTTAAAATGAAGGAGAGCATGTTAATTCTTTTTTTCTCTTGTCATGCAAAGAGCAATCTAAAGATGATATTTGGTTTCTTGATTTTATTTTTTCAATAGTCTATGGAAAATGAAGATCTATTTATAGAAGCAATAAAAAGACAAGTGAAACTTGGAAACAATAAAGTAGTGGAAGTTGTTGGAAAATGCACATTGATCAATTCATATTAAAATCAAGGTGAAGTAGAAAAATTTAAGATACTTTATTAATTGATGGTATTAATTAACTAATTATATTTGTATATGTCATATTCATGTTGTTTATGTTTTTACTTTGATCGTGTCATGTGAGGGAAAGGTGTATTTACATCTTGCAAGTTATATGTATACATGTTCCTCTCATTATTGATAAGGTGTATTGTTAATATAAATATAAGATCACTCTTAAATTCTTCTACATTTGTATATTATACATACATATATAAAAATGCATTTGTGTGTTTATATGTGTATATATATATGTGTATATTTATTAAAAAAATAAATACATACACATAAAAATTAAAAAAATCCTCTTTAATATTCTCATGTCACAATCTTTTCAAAAAAATATCCTTTAACATTCCACAATATGTTAATGAAAATATCAAAAAAGCTATTAAAATAATAAAAAAAATATAAAATTTAATTTTCTTATTATTTCAAGAAATTATTTTTTGTTGCAGAAAATAGAGACATTTTTTTTCTCATTTACTATTGTATTGATTGGCAAGTTCTACTTAAAATTTTCACATTAAATTTAAAGTTCACATTTTCATCCAGCTTCCCACCCCTTACACTATACATCAAGCACACCGAATGTGCTACCCATGTGCTATGATAAGCCAAAACTGACAACATGCCAAAAATAAACAAAATATAACACTTCTAAATATTTCAATTATTTCACTAAAACCTTTACCTCTTTCTAAGATTTAAACATTTCAATTGGTTCTCCTTTCAGTATGGTGCATTTGTTTCCTTATAAATATATGCCGAAAGACGTAATAAAGTAGTCATATATAATTTTATTGGCAAAAGGTTTGATTCCTTTATTGAATGAAAGAAAGATTTTATCTACATTCATGATAGAAAACAGTCTAAAGGCCCAGAACCCTAGCAAAAGTGCTTCACACTGACACGTCCACTAGACAAAAGTGCTGTCCAATTTTACCTTACAGAAATTTCCAAACCTCTTAATATATTCTCAAATTTTCTTTAAATCAGACGTAGATTCTTTGTTTCTCAATTGAAAAGCGGCAAAGTCCGCTTTAGTCTTTCTCAGTGTCGGTAAAGAACCAGTTTTAATGGGGTTCTGTGTTCTTTTTAGTTGAGGCTTCTTTTGGATTCCTTTCCTAATGATATAAGCGCAAAAATTTTCGACAGATATTATTTTATACGTCCACTCCTCTTGAAGATATGACCAGGAGATTTTATTAAAGGAAGCCTTACAGTTTCGTAGGAAGAGAGCTCCCAATAATATTTTGTTATTTAACTCATATGATATTTTTAGTATGCCACGTATTGGAACTCGCCACTTGAATCCTTGGAGGAAGATACGTGTACAAGAATATTCGTTAACATCTGTGGAGGGACAGTTAATGGTGGAAGGGATTAGGGGAGAGGATCTGGTAGTTGAGCACCCTAATTTCATGCTTCTAATTATCTTACGTGGAAATTTCAAATCACTCCCAATTTTTTACAGCCACATCATCAAATATGATGCCACATCAGCATGTTTTTTGTCAAGATGTGGTTGAACAATACTTGTGCATTCACATCATGGGTATTTGAGCGTTGATGTGGCCTCACATGATTGGTTGCTTTTTAGATCAAAGGAATACATTTTGTTTAATTATGGGTAGTCATGTCACAACTATTGATCATTATATAAACAACTACTAGCACAACTATTGAAACATGCTCAACTATTGTCCATCCTCTCCCCTACAAAGTTGCAAAAGGTGGACCAAAAAAAAAATCCTTATGGGCCCCAATGGTGGTCCTCCCAACACTTTTTTCCACACCAATCAGGCCCTGCACAACAAGTCTCCTATCTGGAATTACTCTGTAATCTTAAATATTTAGAAAATTGAATAAGTAGATGTAGAGGGGCTTAGTTGTAAGATTAATGAATAAATGATCTTGATAGTTATTTCATAGTAATGTGGCACTGTTATAAATCTTGATGTAATGATTATCTCATAGTTTGAATATGAAAATATTATAGATCGATTTTACATATTTTAGGTTTGATCTTATCTATTATAGATCTTAAATTCTTATCAAGAAAGCATCAGTCAACAACACATTTCTCTATTTCAATTTGTAAACACACCTACTCCTCCTTGACTAACACAAAATAAGAAGATGCAAAAATAACAAGAATGAATACTCATGTTTATGAAAGGAGGTTTAATTTTGATGATAGAGGGTTCATGGAAAAGCAAATGGGGAGCACTAACAAGCATATCCCAGCTCTAGAGGATTATTAGGTAATCTTTGTTGATGAGCATATCGTGCATTGTAGGGACTCTTCAAGGATGAAATTTGTTCATATACAAACATTTGGTCTAAAGAAGACCTCAAAAGAAGTAATCAACGAGTGAAAACTTAATTAGTAATAACTAGAGGTTACTTCACTGAGGGAAAGGACTATAGAGGTTGTAGCTTGAAGCTTGTTCTCATTTAACAAACAATCAAGGAATGTATAACTAATACCAAAGGGAAACATTCCAAAAAAGTAAATATCATAACATGAATCTCCCCAGGCAAGGACATAAGTTTCACTTCCTCTCATGTGTCTTTACCTAAGGTTCCTCAAATGTAAAATATTTGCAAAGGTAGGGGTAGTGTACAATCATCTAAATATTTTAGAAATAAAGATAAGCTCACCAAAAGGAATTCTACCAAGGTCACAAATTCAAAATGGGTGAACCCACAATAGTGGGTTACAATTTTTTGCACAGAAAAAAATTAGAAACACCCATCAAAAAACTTAAAACTGGCTTCAAACGAAGGTGCTTCATTCGAACATACATGGCATCCACCCCCTTCGAATGAACCCCCCTTCTAATGAAGGGTTCATTATTCTAATTTAACCCCCCTTTTTTCCCTCGGCCTCCATCTACAATTTTATGCAAATTTTTGGGTTTCGAGGCTCAAATTGAGGGTAAAAATTGAATCAACTTGACAAACCCAACTGGAGGATCATAGTCCTTGAAATGAGCTCTCTATCAAGTATAGTTTTAATATATTTTGGTTTTATTATACATTTTTTTAACTTTTAATTAAACATGGGTTTTTCACCAAAAATCAAGCTCTTTGTTCTACACATGTGGAAAAATAGTAGATCAATGCCAAAAACAATTCTGAAAAATATCTATGCTCTTGGTATTGATGTCCTTGATCCAACAAAAAAATGAATTTCAATATGTATACAAAAAAAAGTTATGTTTTAGAGTACACCTATGTCTAAATTGTAATTGGTTTGACTTCAAAACTTAATTAAGAAAAAAAAAATCAATAAAACACTATGAAACCAAATGCATGCTTTAGATATCGTAGGTACAAATCTAAATTCGAAAAAATTAGAATTTTATCCTTCATAGAAAAGAAGTTGTGCTTTATAGTACATGTCACTCTTTAAAAATGGTGTTTACTATTAAAAACTAGAAATCAAAAGAGATGGAAAAATAAATACTATTTGATTCCAATTTTTTTTTAAAATATATATTTATAATCTATAGACAAAATTTCAAAAATCACTAGTTTGCATCATCTTCAAATTCCTCACGGTTTAAAAACTATAAGTGTCCAAAAGTGGATATTTAGTTCAAAATGTTCATTTCAATGTCAAGTTGTGCCAAAAAGTGTAACCCACTATTGTGGGATCACCCAAATGGGAGGAAAATCCAAAGCTAAGGATGTCACAAACCATGTTTCCTTGATTGTCAATTTGTGTCCTCATCTTTCATCTATTTCACCTCCTTTTGTAAATCCTCCATCTCCTCCAAAGTTCATTCCAACTCTTTAGGATCTATCTTCACCATTATTATCATCTAACACAGTTTCTTAGTCTTGCTCATCTCAACTAGTGCAAATCCAATTTAGAGTAGATTCACAAGATGATTCATCTACTTTTGGAGTACCTTCCTAGCTAAGTGAAACAATAAAGGAAAGGAAGCAAGTGGTAATACCAATCACAACTAATATTTAAGCCTCAAAATCTCTCCTCACTCTGGCATATCCCAGAAAAGACAAGATGATCTATTCAATTTTTATACTCTCAAGGAATCATGTACGTTAAAATCACCACCTAATTGGTGACAATGATAAGAGGGCCATGAATATCTTATACTACCAAATTTTCTGAGTTGAATTAGGGAAATCTACATGAAAATGAGAGAATCAAAGTATTAAGATAATAATGACATCTATCTTGACTAGAATGGATAAGGACAAAGAAACTAAGGTGCAACTAAAATAAAATATTCACCAACTAACAACATATGTGCAATATTTGATAAGACTAGTTCAATCTTATTTAGTGCTAGTTCCTTATATTCATTATTGTTGTAAATAAAGACTCCTTGCCAATTGCAAGAGTTCAATAGGTAGCATATTAAAGGCAACCAAGATGTGGATTAAAATCTATTAACATATGGGTCTCATTTGATTGATGAAGTAATCCAAATGCATAAAAATATATAAGAAAAGCTTGAATCTTCCATTTATTGGGAGCAAATTTTGATGAAGAAGGAAATAACATCTTTTGGGTGAAATACACCACACTTTGAGTTCATGCCAAAATTTTATTTTTTATATACTATTCTTGAAAGACATATTCAACAAGAAAGAGTTGGATACTCAAATAGAATCACATGAGCCTACCAAGTGGAGAATGTAAGTAGTCAATTATGGCAAATAAATATATAGAGTAGTGAAATAATTGAGCCCTAAGATGTATTCAATAATTATTAAGAAAATCCCATGTGATTACTATAGTGACCAGATCGCCATTAACTTAGTTGACAATTTGAAGGAACGATTGGTAAGACTCATCAAAGGGGATCCATATAAGGCATGCAACTTTGATGTGCCTTAAATTGTAGGGTACCTTTAATAGATATTAACACTTGAAGATCATCTACACAACATGCTTGAAGAATTCAAATACGCTTGACAAAGAAGTTATGAGTGAGTAGTAAGTCTAAGTAATTTAATACAAATGAAGTTGGATCAACTCATAAAATCATTGTTATATCACAAAAGTAGATTGAATAGAATTACATAAAACATAGAAATAAATTTTTCCATTTAAGTCAAATGTGGAGAAGGAAATAGTTGTTCAAAATATCTCTAAGAAAGAAAGGGTGAGATAATTTTTTAATAGAAGAGGATGAGGCAATGGCAGTAGAGGTTATGGACATGGTTATCTAAATAAAAGGCATATACAATGCCATAATTGTAAAAAAATTAAGCATTTTAGAAATGAGTGTAGGCTCAAGCAAAGTCACATGTAAAATGTGAATGCAAAATTCACTCAAAATGAAAAAGAGCATGTTAATTCTATTATTTTCTCATGCATAAGAGAGATCTAAAGATAATATTTGGTTTCTTGATTTTATTTTTTCAATATTCGATAAAAATTTAAGATCTATTTGTACAAGTTGATAAAGCAATAAAGAGTCAAGTGAAACTTGAAAAAAATAAAGTAGTGAAAGAAGTTTGTTGGAAAAGAAACATTGATTGTTCACATTGATTGGTTTCTTGATTTTATTTTTTCAATATTCTATAGAAAATGAAGATCTATATATAGAAGTTGATAAAGCAATAAAGATTCAAGTGAAACTAGAAAAAAATAAAGTAGTGGAAGAAGTTTGTTGGAAAAGAAACATTGATTGTTCACATTAAAATCAAGGTGAGGTAGAAAAATTTAAGATACTTTATTAATTGGTGATCTTAATTTACTAATTATATGTGTATATGTCATATTCATGTTCTTTTATGCTTTCACTTTGATCTTGTCATGTGGGGGCAAGATATATTTATTTCTTGCAAGTTCTACGTATACATGCTTCCTCTCATTATAGATGAGGTGAATGCTTAATATAAATATAAGATCATTCTTAAAGTCCTCTTGTTTTTATATTATACATACATATGCATAAATGCATATGTATGTTTGTATGTGTATATATATGTATACTTATAAATACATATACATATATACATGCATGCATATACATATATATGCATGCATGTATACATACATACATGCCTATTCTTTTCAAAGAAATATCTTTTAACCTTCCACAATATGTCAATAAAAATATCAAAAAAGATCTTTAAACAATAAAAAATATAAAAACTATTTTTTTTTATTTTAAGAAATTATTTTTATGTAAAAAATCATAGATATTTCTTTTCCATTTATCATATATATTAATTTACAAATTTTATATAATTTTTTCTCTTTATTATTAAATTTAAAATTTTACATTTTCACCCAACTTCCCACCCCTTACACTAAACTTCACACCCACTTTCTTTATATTTCTTTTAAAAAATAATAAAAGACTATCCTATACCCATAATACCAAATGATAAAATATTGAATACTTCATTCTAAATCCATGTGCTACCCATGTGGTATGAAAGCCAAAATTCGCAACACACCAAAGATAAACAAAATATAACACTTTTAAACATTTCAATTATTTCCCTAAAACCTTACCTCTTTCTAAGATTTAAACTCTTAGTTCTCCTTTGTGTAAGGGTGTATTTTATTTCCTTATAAATATATGCCGAAAGAAGTAATAAAGTAGTCATTTCTAATATTATTGGAAAAAAGTTTGATTCCTTTATCGAATGAAAGATTGATTTTAGCTACATTATACAAAACAGTCTAAAGGCCCAGAACCTTTCACAATGACACGTCCACTAGACAAAAGTGCTGTCCAATTTTAGCTTAAAGAAATTTGCAAACCGCTTAATATATTCTCAAATTTTCTTTAAATTCAGACGTAGATTCTTTGCTTCTCAACCGAAAAGCGGCAAGTCCGCTTTAGTCTTTCTCATTGTCGGGAAAGAACCAGTTTTAATGGAGTTTTGTGCTCTTTTTATTTGAGGCTTCCTTTGGATTCTTTTTAGTTGCGGCTTCCTTTGGATTCCTTTCCTACTGATATAGACGCAAACTTTGCCGACTGTTATATTATTTTATACGTCCAAACCTCTTGAAGATATGAACAGGAGATTTTATTAAAGGAAGAAGCTCATCTTGCTGTGTTCTTTAAATCAGTGCAAATAATGGAGGTTCTTTGATCCTATGTTTGCAGGAAATTTCACTCAATTGTTATTTAACATTTTTCGCAAGCAAATTGTTATAGCCATTGGTAATATGGCTGCATCGCGTGAATCGTTAGACTGTAGGATTATTATGCTCATAATCACAGTCCATAGTGAATTCTCCACTGGACTAAAACTTGTTCAAAGACAAAGCAATCTTCAGAGATTTAAAAAATATATATAAACACGAGCATTTACCAGATACCGAATCTTCAAAATACCCAAACTCACGCAAACGTAAAAAGAATCCAAAGGAAACCGCAACTAAACTCCACAGAACTCCATCAAATTGCTGTGACTAATTGAGACGTTTTCGTATTAAACAGATCCTTTTTTCTTGCAATTGATTCATACGAAAATCGGGTAATACCAAATTTAATATCGCATTATGCATCTCATTCATGGCAAGCTTTGAAACAATGAAAGAAGAATTCAAAGAATTGCTAGGAAATATAGAGGAAATTATCTGCTAAGATTTAGTTTCTTTTATTATTACTTTCAACAAGAGTGGGAGGATTTACAAGGGCGGCTCCTCGAATCAAAACCCGCTGTAAATGATGGAGTAAATTAACAATTCCTCTCTGTACCGAAAAGAAGAAGATTTTTTAATTTCGAAATGGTAACGCTCAGGGCTTAAAGGCTTGCACCCGTTGATTAGGCATCTGAATTTGAGGTTAATAAATCCTGATTAGATTAGTATGTTATAAGGGAAGGAAAAGAAATTCCAAATTCTTATTTGGCGCTAGGGTTTGTAGCAAGTAAAAGAAACTGTGTTTAGTGTTCTTTCTGCAAGAATAAAACTATATTGAGGTGACTTGATCTACAGAGAGTCTTGCTGAGTGCAAGAAATCAAGCATGCTCTGAGTAATTTTTGTAGTATAGATATTTTTCTGAGATGGTATAGTAGTGGAGTTTTCTTTTAACATATATAAAGTACATACTGGAAACTCACAAATTTTGGTGGAATAGATATTTTTACCAGATGGTATAGTAGTGGGGTTTCTTTAACATACATAAAGTACATGCCGGAAACTCACAAAAAACAGTGAGAAAAATGTTCTAATACTGAGCAAGTAAATGTGGATGAACGCGGTAGCCTGCTAAGCCTCCTTCCTGAAGAGTATTTTTCGATATGCAGTTAAAAGCTGCCGTTCTCCTATATATTGACTCCTTTGTTGCCTTCCGCACAAATCGAATCCGAGGCAGAGGATTGAGAGCCTGACAAGAATGCTTTTCCAAACCCTGCAGCGTCTGCGAGATACGCGGCGTTGGGCAAATAGTGGCCCTTTCCCGACCACCGCTGCCCCGGGAGACCCTTCGACTGGCCGCCACTGGAGGCATTAATGGACCGCTCAGCGCAACCAATCGGCATGAATCGGTGGGTTTCGGAAACAAAAAGACCCGCAATTTGGTCCGAAGCCTGTCATATTCCTCTAACATACTATCCAGGTCTTCATTGGATTTAATGGAGACAAGAGCATCGAGGTCTTCGCCAGGCAACTGGCACTTGAGCAGCACATTGCAACCCAGCACCTCTTCCATCTTTGCAACAAGATCTGTTCCAACAACAACAAAATTAATCAATAAACAAACGGCTTCATACACAATTCATCCTGTCTAGTCAATCTTTTGTTTTCTTCTATTTAACAAAAAAAATGATCCGCACCTGCAAAACTGATGTTTCTGTGGGCAGCCATGACCCTCGTCTCTCCCCCAACGTAGCGGAGCTTCGCATCAGCGGGGCGAGGGAGAATCCTTCCTCCATAGCTGTACAGATACTTCACCCGATTCGACCCTAAGCAATCGTCGGACCTGACAGAAGACTCATCGTCCGACACTAATGCCGTTGTCGGCTCATCCATTCTCATCAGAGAGCAATCACAGTTATTGAATGATGGATAGAAGAGGAATGAAGAGACAGAAAAGGCTGCTCTCGGAAGTAGTAAGCCAATGCAAGGAGCTTCCTCGCCCTATATAAATAAAATCCAAGCGCGTAGCGCGGGATAAGTTCGAACCACCTGTCCAATTCCTGTGCGAACAGGACT
>VDFB02190361.1:0-32804 GCA_007258455.2 Sequoia sempervirens
TTGTTCAAAGGAAATCAGTTGTGTGTTCCAAGAGGATCAATGAGAGAAAACCTCATTCAAGAGAAGCATAATGGCAGTCTTAGTGGACATTTTGGCATCAACAAGACATTGGAACTAGTGCAGAGGTTCTACTATTGGCCTAAGTTGGCAAGAGATGTCAGAAAATATGTGGAGCAATGTGTGGTGTGTATGAAAGCTAAGGGAGGAGCTAGTAATGCTGGTTTATATCAACCCCTACCCATTCCTAATAGACCATGGGAGTGTGTGAGCATGGATTTTGTGGTAGGACTCCCTAAGACCAAGGCAGGCTATGATAGTGTTTATGTAGTGGTAGACAGATTTAACAAAATGAGTCATTTTATTCCCTGCAAAACTACTCATGATGCTAGCTACATAGCTCATCTTTTCTTCAAGGAAGTGGTAAGGATCCATGGACTACCTTTAAGTATTGTTTCTAACAGAGATGTGAAGTTCATGAGTCATTTTTGGAAGACTCTATGGAGTAGATTAGGTACCAACCTGTCTTTTGGATCAGCTTACAATCCTTAGACCGATGGGAAAACAGAGGTGGTTAATAGGGTGTTAGGAAATCTTCTTAGGTGCCTCACTAAAGAGTATGGACAGACATGGGACATGGTTATCTCATAGGTTGAGTATGCATATAATGACAGTGTGAATAGGACTATAGGGAAGAGTCCTTTTGAAATAGTGTATGGGATGCACCCACGAGGCATATGTGAGCTCAGAGATCTTGGAGCTATGGACCATAGAAGTGGACATGTAGAAGACTTCAGTCAAACCATGAAGGAGATTCAGGAGCAGGTAAAGAAGACAGTCACCGAGGCTACACAAAAGTTGAAGGAGAAGGCAGATTTGTCAAGGAAAGATGTGCACTTTGCAGTAGGAGATTATGTCATGGTCCACCTCAAAAAATCAAGGTTACAAAAGGGTACATCAACCAAGTTGCACATGAAGAGAGTGGGTTCATGCAAGGTATTGGCCAAGTATGGGAAGAATGCATACAAGGTGGAGTTACCTGCCGATCTAGGGATCTCTCTAGTGTTCAATGTAGCTGATTTGATCAAGTACAAGGGATCAATCAAGGATTTGGATCAGAACAACATGTTAATCTTCAAGGATGTAAGCAACATACCCCTACCTACTCCAGACAAGCAACAAGTAGAACGAATCTTGGAGTCAAGAGTGCAAAAGTCTACAAGGCATAAGGTGTACATGGAGAACCTTATCAAGTGGAAGAACAAGCATGAATCAGAAGCCACATGGGTACAAGAAGATCAGTTCATGAAGTTTGGTATTGACCTATCATTGATCTCTCCTTCCATTCCTTAGTGTTTGGGCAGAGAGGGGGAGAATGGTGCAGGAGCACCTAGGAAGCATTAGGTAGCACTAGGCAAATTTGTGAGCCTATAGGTAGCACTAGGCAAATTTGTGAGCCTAGGATGAAATTTTGTGGTTTTAATGATTTAAGGTCATGTTCACCATTTATTTTTGAGTTAGAGGTGTTAGAACATGTTAGGAGGAAGGTTGATCAGTAGCTCATGGTAGAATGGATGAGTTTAGCAACTTGTTTCCACTAGGATTCACTAGGAATTGGAAATAAAGCCCAAAATGTTGCATTTGTGCAATTTTGGCCTAATGTGGTGTTTATGTCCAACCAAGGGGAAAATTAACCACTTTATGAACCTTTAAAAGGTGTGCCTTGACCAGGTCCAGAGGGAGGAAAATATTTTGTATCATTTGGAATTTGCTGCTCATATGGAAAAATAATGAAACTCTTGTAATTTTCTGGTTTTTAGCTCTTATTAGTGTGTTAATGGAGGGTTCCAGGCACTGAGCATTGTGTGGCATGTGAAGTAATTGTCTTTCAAGATTTGTGAGGTCAATAGTTAAGTTGTCTCATCATTTCCTAGTTTTGTTCTTAGTTAGTTTTGTTTCCTTCCATTGCTGATCAGTCTGGCAAACTGTCAACCATGGAGACTTAGACCTTTGTCTTCCACTATACCTGATGTATAGTCTATGGGGATTGAGGCTAAGCTCCATGCCTATAAATAGATTAGGTCTAGGAGTCTCTTCCTAGGCGAGCTTGGCAATGCTTGACTAGGAAAGACAGTGAAAAACAAGCACTAAAGTTGCAGGGGTGTCAATCCCCTAGCAAACCAAGGTGTGTGGTGGATGCAGGAGACCTTGCAGAGGCTTGGCAAGAAGGATGGGGCCCTAACAGATTTCATGGAGGAAGAATCAACTAACTTCTCACAAACAAAAGGTCAGAAATTGGCTTAAAACAAGCCTAAAAGTGCTAAGTTCGTGGCTAGGGCAGTGTACGGACAGTACAGGCTCCAAACCACAAAAATCTTCAAGGTGTTGGCATAGGAAACACAAACCCCAAGAAAATATCCTAGGTCATTTAGAGGTTTTTGGAGTGGTTTCCACTTTTCTCGGGTTAGGAGACCTAATTGGGGCTCAAGGGCTAGTAGCCTTTTTAACCCTAGAAGAGGGTTTGGTGAGAGTGATGGAAAATTGGAGATTGGTGGATGATCAAGAACCCTAGGGGGATGGTCTTGAATCCATGGGAGACATCACACACCCCTGCATCGAATTAGTGAAGGTTGGAGATTTAGCTAGCCTTTAGGAAGATTAAGGGCTAAGGAGAGAATGGCAGAGAGAGAACCAAGATTGGCTTGGTTAGGGAAATGGAGATGATAGTAGGGTTGGCCAAGAGAACTAGGGGTTCATAACAAGCATTAGGGCCTATAGGTTAAGGTGGTTGAGAGTGACACCAAAGGGGTTCGCCAAGGTGAGACCTAGAGCATGGAGCAGTGAGTGTTCCCATCCTTCTACTCAGTGAACCTGCTTCTTTAGCTTCTATACGGGAACGTCTTGAGGGACGTGGTCAAATTTTGTGAAGTCAAGCTGTTAGGATTGCCTTTCACTCTTCCTTCCAAGGAGGCTTTCAAGCCAAGACAAATCCTAACTATCCTAGCTGGAAGAAGGGATGTTAAGCCCTTGAATGCTTGAAAAATGAGATTGTGCTTTAGTATCTCATGGTGGAGAGTCCAAGTCAATGGGGAATGGTGACTAATGCGATGGTGGTGAAGTAGGCAGTTTTGTTTCCACTATTGGCACTATATCGGCTGCAGTTGCTTCCATCATGGGCTCTATATCAGTTGCGATTGTCTCAATCACTGGCTCAACTGTAATTATTTCCATGACTATCTCAAGTATGATTGTGGTTGTCTCCACATGTAGCTCTTGTTGATTTATGTCAGCAATTTGTGCTCTTCCCCATGTGTGCCCTGACATTTGCATTCCTTTGGGAGAGTTACTCCACTGCTTCTATCTGGGCTTCTTCATCTATAGATGTATTCTCCTTGGTGTACCAATCTAATTTTCCAAGAGGTTGTGATTCCACTTGATCCATGAAGAATGAAGGAAGAATTACTTCCCCATCATCATCGGATAGGCCTTCCACATCTTCTAACATGAAGTCAGCAATTTGCAGAAGTCTAAATCGGCTGTAGTTACATCTTGGTTCATCAAACTAATCTTCACACTTGACCCAATAGTGTTCCATGGAAGACTCATGTGAAGAGTGTTGCTCAAGGTGTGTTGCATGAAGGCCTCTCAGATCATACGACTGTCTCTCAATGAGATATTTAAGATTAAGTATCACCGTCTCTTGACACATGGTTTTGGTATCAGTCATTGTTTTACACCTGTAAAGTCCCATCTAGATAGGAAAGTTCATAGTTGTCTTCATTTTGAGGTGCAAATGAGAATGAACTTCGGCCAGCTGCCACAAGAACTCCATGAAGACTACCCTATTTGAAGGGTAGTAGGGTAACATGGCAGGATGACCGTTGTATCCATATAAATGTATATAGGTGAAGGTGGGGAATTGGATGAACCAATCTGCCCAGTCCACCATTGCCTCCTTGGCTGCTAGTGATATACGTACATGTATCTCATGGTTGAGGTCCATTACGGTGTGCATAATGAAAAGATCATTTATCCGCTTGAAATGTCATTCTTCTTGTGTAAACTCAAGTTGTGGAAAATGTTTGTGGACCTTCTACATGCCTAAGGTTCCCACAGTGTTTAATGCTCTAAACTGGCCTTGGAAGGCAATCAGGTATACAAGATATGAGCACATGTGGAACTAGTGAGCCTCTAAGAACCCAATCATTTACTAGTGGAGTGTATCACTGATGAGGGTGGGCCAGTCGTAATGCTCTTTGTTGCTTACAATCTTAGTGATGGTGTAGTACATCCAAAATTGAAATTGGTTCCCATCCTCCTGTCTAGTGATCTGGTTGAGTAGAGTGATCATCACTGCATACTCATCTTGGAACTCTCCTCATCCAACATTCTTAGGCAAGTTGGCCTTTTCCACTTTTAGCCATTTTTCTGCCATTCTCTACTGACACTTATCCTTTGATACTTTGAATGCCCTGTCGCATTCTCTCACAGATATGACCACATTGGTCAGACACGGTGGAATAGCAAAACACCTTTCGACATCCTTAGGTTTAAGGCTGCAAATCACCCGCCCATCCACTGATTGGATTTCTTGTGTGGTAGGGTTGTAATGCTTAATGCAAGCAATTACAAACTCCACATTCTGTAATGTGATGGGGATTGATGCAGCCTCAAGCAATCCATATTGATCAATATTTTGTAACGTGATCTGGTCCATGCCTTCAAAATCTTTTGAGTTGACCTTTGAGTGTACTTGATGCAAGTTAGTGTCTGTCATTTTTAGGAAATCATGATTCAAGACCATTTTGGTCTTGTATTTTACTTGGGAGAATTGCATTTTGAAAAAACTTAAAGATCAATTGTGCACATGACACTGTTCAGGCAACTTCTGAAAACCCTTAAAAATAGCACCTATCGAGAAGTATTTTTTTAGAAAAAAATTTGACACATGGGTATTGTTCGTGCTTTAATGTTGAACAAACCCAGTTCGTTCGATTTTCAAATTTGTAACTTTTTCGAAAAAAAATCCCTAAAAATATGGGCAACAAGTTTGTTGTTTCTAGAAAATTTCAAGAGATGGGTTTTGCTGAAAAACTGTGTTGATCATGCCTAGTTGGTTAGATTTTTGATTGCCTATTGTTTTCTGTGACATGCAAGTTTAAGACAAGAAGAGAGGGCAAAGACTAGAATAATATTGGAACTTATTTGTTGCCCTTTTGTAAAAATATGCCTCTGGATGCAACCTCTGAGAAATTATTCTTCTATGCAACTGATCTACAAAAATATGAAGAACGGTCAAAACCCCTCTATCAGATCTTGAAAAGATGTCTTGGAGAGTAAATTGTTGTTTTAGCCTTCAACATGCAAAGAAAGATAATGAAATATAACGCCTATGCTTGATATATAATGATTCAAGTTTGAATGCATCGAGTTTGGGAGCCAACTCATGATTGAGGAGTGATTTGGCTTGATTTGGAGTTCTCGAGAGTGATTTCCACTGATTGTGGGACATTTTAGACATGAGAAGCTTTCAAAATATCTAACTCAAGTCAACAAATCTTGCTTTGACCTTTTATGTGTCCTTTTTGAAGTTGAACACTTTTTCATGCTGAAGTCATGGTGGATTGCCTTTGCTGGATCCTCGTTTCTAGTTGCTTCGTTGATATGGAGCTATTGTCGATGGATCCATTGTTGAGATGAAACAACCTTGATTAAGTGGTGCCTAGGAGATGCAAAGCTCAAAGACTGAATCTAATGTCTTCAATTCAAGGGTGCCTTTTCTTAGTAGGGGCACTTTTTCACTAAACTTAGTCAATTTTCTTGAGTGTTCTCAGTTCTACCATTTTGACCCTCTGTGCTCTAATCTGAGAACACTGCTGACTGATGAGTTTGATGATCTCGTTGAAATGTGGGATGGATAACTAGCTCAATCCTGGAAAGGATGTCTAGTTTTGTGAAGCGTGAAGATTGGTTTAGGTACTTCTAAAGCAAGGGTGTCCCTGGCCTGTAGGGGTGCTTTTGTCTTTTGGAATTATTATTTCCATGTTGCAAACCTTCATGAATGGTCCTTGTTCAATATTTGTCATCAAATGTCTTATTTGTTTGTCATCTTCACTGACAATGTCGTTGTTGAGATTGATCAAAATAGAAGTCATCTTGGAGGTCACCATGCTTGCAGATTGCATTTGACTGCCTAAAAAGATGGGCGCCTTTTCTCACCAAGGGCGCTTTTCCTCAACACTTAGCCAATTTCTCCATATTCATCATTCAACTTCCACCTTTGATGTTTTCTCCTTGATCTCTGCCTTTGATTTTTTGACAGGTCCTGTGAACGTACAGTTGGATTGATCATGAAGTTGAGAGAGAGCTGAAAAAATTCCTTGTAGAAAGTAGCTATTGAAAACTTCATTAGGTGACTCAAATTCAAGGGGGCCCCTGCCTAGCAGGGGCATTTTTGTCTTGATATGCTTTGATCTACCTTTCATTTTGCATGCTTTGATGATCAATAGTTGTCATTTGATGTGTATTACAGGTTCGTTGCAAGGCTAAGTTGATGCTAGAGAGATCAACTAAATGTAAGTTCACCAAAAAGTGACATCTGGATCATTTAGTTCAAGGGCACCTTTTCTCAGCAGGGGCTCCTTTTTCCATGTGTAACTACATTGCCTCCTTGGTAGCAAGGCGTGCCTTTTCCAGAGTTAGTCAATTTTTGCAATTTTCAATTTTGAGAATCCCCTCCATGAGATAGCATCTTTTTGGAGTATTTTCGCTATGGTTTCTTCATTGAAGCTTTTGAGGCTTAGCTTTCAACACCTAGTACTGGCCATTCTACCATTAATGGTTGTAGAGGTCCTAACTTTCTTATTGAAAAATAAAAATAGACCCACCAGAGTAAAACACACTTTTTGGTGATTTTGACTTGACCAGTGTGATCTTGAAGTCAATTCATCCTATCAAAATCATTTTCAATTAATTTTGGCAAGGTCCTATTTTTAGTGGTTTTCCTAAAAACAGGGGTTTGAAACCCTAATTTTCAAATTTTTAGAATTTTGCAGGTATCTTCCTTGACACAAACCTACAAAAACCTTATGTTTTGTTTGACCTATAACATACTTTTGACATCTTTACATGATCTAGATCATTTTAACAAAAATGTCTCTTTGAAGCAAACATTTATTGTGTGTACAACATTAGGCTTCATTCGGTGACCATGTCAGATACTTACGGCATATGAGAATCGATAATCTCTAGTTTTGCATACCAGTATTCTTATTAGTTGGGAAATGGAGTCAGGACTTATTTCCTAATTCACCTAATAATTGGAGTTCACCTATTATTCACCTAAAACAAGACTACCTAAGAAATCACCTAAAACACGACGATACTTCACAGAACGAGGAAACACATAACAACATAATGTTAAAGCAAAAGAAAATTATTTACAAAGAACTCACCCCATCCTCAAAGGGACAAAATGTTTCAAATATTGTCTGTTGTATGGCAGCGGGAAGAGCCTTCCGCTTGAATGTGAGAGAATGTAGAAATTCTCTCCTGTAATTTCATGTATCTGGAACAGCCCTAGCCAAAGGGAGTCAAGTTTTCCATGCATTCCCTTAGGCTCGTGTCTCTTGTCCCATAACAGGACCTTGTCTTCGATCTCAGTCTCGTTGCCAAGCCTTCTTGTCGAAGATCATCTTCACTCACTCTTGGTGCTGAGTGATTTTATCAACTACCTCCAACCTCTCCTCTTGAAGTTTCATGAGGCACAAGATGCGCTTCTCTATGGGATCTTGAAATTCTTCATCCTTTATTATGGATGCCAACTACAAGGTAGACAACTCTAGAGTGACAGGCAATACAATCTCTGTGCCATATAGGATAGTGAAGGGGGAAGTGTCGATAGCTCTCTCTTGGGCGTGATCCTATTAGCCCAAAGAGCATCGTACAACTTTTTGTGCCAAGCCCGTTGATTGGAATCAACCATCTTGCACACAAGTGTCACTATGTTCTTGTTAGATGACTCGGCTTGTTCGTTGCCTTGTGGATAGTAATCTAAAGAGTGGGACAATGTGATGTTGTAGTCAAAACAAAATTCTACTAATTCCTCTGATGAGAAGCTTGTAGCATTGTCAGACACAATCTTTCTTGATACTCTGAAGCGTGTAATGATGTTCTCTTTGAGGAAATCACACACGACTTCGGAATTAGCCTGCTTCGTAGGAATCACCTCAACCCATTTGGTGAAGTAATTTGTTGTCGTAAGAACATAGACATGTCCCTTGCTAGAATGTGGGTTGATGGGTCCTACAAAGTCTATGCCCCATTGCTAAAATAGAGCATCTATTACCAATGGCCTTAGTGGAAGGGCTGCCAGCTTGAGTTTTCCAACAAATTGTTTGCACATTTGGCATTTGTGCACCTAGTCGTATGCATCACAAAACAAAGTTGTCCAATAGAATAATGCTCACTGGATTTTGATGAGAAGTGGCCACCACTTGCTTGATTATGAAATGCCTCCAACAACCGTCGTTGTTGGTCCCTACTGACTCATAGCAAGAACATTCCATCAAGCCCACGCTTGTATAGAACGTTACTTCTAATCACATAGCTTTGTGCTTGTAGTTTTAGAATTCTTCTATGTTGTTTGCCCAAGTGTGTTGGGCATTCCCCATAGGTCAAATAGTACCACAATTTTGTGTAACATTCTTTTGCATTTTCAACTAGTAAGACCATTGGAAGGTCTTTTTCAATTTCTATTCCTAGGATACCATGAGCAAATTAGTGCTTTAGATCACCATCTTCTATTATGAGCTAACATAGAACTCTCCCGCGAACAAACTTGGTAGGCTTGATCTCCAAGTCATATTCTTGGACTCTTGCAATCCAATTGCCTCTTTTGGTGCCCATCTCTTGTTGAGTAAGGACACTCTTGACTATGGGGTTTGCAACGTATACAGTGGTGTGGGAGTTCAGGATGTAGAATCTAAAATTGTTGACTGCCCTCACAACTGCATAGGCATTCTTTTCAATTTGGGAGTATCGAGCCTCGTTGTTCTTGAAACTACTGCTCATGAAAGCAATTGACGATTCAATCTCCTCGTTCAACTTCTGTGTCAATATGGTAGAGAGGGAGTGCTCTGATGCGTAACAATAAAGAATGAATTCAAGTCAGACCAACACCGGTGCCTTATTGATGGCTTCTTTTATCTTGACGAATGTCGCCTTTCCTTTGTCAGTCCATTTGAAGGTGGATGTCTTCTTCATCATCGTTGATATATCCTTGGTCAACTCTGAGAAGTTGGGTACAAATCTTCGTATGAAGTTCACCTTGTCAAAGAAGGAATGTACCTAAGTTGTGTTGGTTGGGAGAGATAGGTTTTTAATTGAATCAACCTGATCGGGGTTAATCTGAGTTCCCTCTTTGGAGACGATGTGGCCCAGTAGCTTGCTTTCCATCACCGCAAAGATGGATTTCTTGGGATTCAAAGATATATGGTGGTACCTACATCTCTCGAACACTTTTACTAAGTGTTGAAAATGGTATTGCCGCTTCTTTGAAAAAAAGCGATGAGGTCGTCAAGATAGATGATGATCAATTTGTCTTTGAGGTCCCCAAATTCCAAATCCATGGATCGTTGAAAGGTGGCACCAACATTGATGAGGCCGAAGGGTATCCTCTCATATGCAAATGTTTCCCATGGGGTGGTGAATGCTATCTTGATCTGATCTTCCTTGGCCACTGCAATTTGGATGTATTTGGAAAAGTTGTCAAGTAATGACAACATTTTTTATCCAGTTATCGTCTGCAATGTGTGCTCCATGATTGGTAAAGGATAATTATCCTTTAGTGATGATTGGTTGAGATTCGTGAATTTTATGCATATTCGGATCTCTCTGTTCTTCTTGTGTACAGGAACGGTGTTAGACACCTAGGTAGAATGATAAATTGGGAATATGATCTTTGTGTCCACCATCTTTTGTACCTTTGCATAGATTGTGTCTTGAACACGCAGGTTGTAGTGTCTCTACTTCTGCTTAAAGGGCTTGATATTTGATTTGAGCAGAATTGTATGAGACAATTCCTTCAGCGTGAAGACTTTCAAATCTTCACAGATCTAGGCAAAGACATCCTGATAACTATCTGAGCAAGGAGATAAAGTTGTTGGTTTCCTCTATGGTACAACACTTTCTCAAGTTAACAAGCTCGGGCTTGTCTTCGGTATTGATGTTGACTTGACAGTAATCGACAAATGTCTTGTTGGTCGAATTTCTTTGACCTTGTACATGCCTTTCATGCCTATCAAATATGTCCTCCAAGGATACTAGACCCTTGGGGATGTTGTTGCCTCTTAACTAGATGATGCCTAATTCTATTGCTTCTGAATCTTTTGCTATGCATTCATTGAAGGGAGAAGCACTACCTTCAAAGAATAGTTCTTGAAATTTGTCCCCCATGCAAAGGAACTCTTTGATGTCATCATCATCATCAAAGATTTTCCAGTTGTCGCAATTGTCAAGGACAACTGGTTTGCAGATGAGCTCAATGGAGAAGGCATTCTAACGAAAGTTAGAATGGGGCGTGAAGAGAGCAGTCGATACAGCAAGGGCATCCACTCTACTATTGTGCTTGCACAGAATGTCTCTGATGTTGAATGCCTCAAACCAATCGATCACATTCCACACCCTTTTTCGATAAGACATAAGGCAACTTTTTTCTTACTTGATAGTGCTCTCTAATCTGTTGGACGATCAACTCTGCGTCGCCTTCAACTTAGAGGTATTTTATACCCATATCCCTTGCATTTTTGAGGCCTAGTATGAGCACCTTGTATTCTGCAGTGTTGTTTGTATTATCAAACTACAAGCGATAATAAAGTGGGTACAAAGTTTCTTCGGAGAGAGATAATGACAACTCCCACTCTCGAGCCTACTGTTGAGCAACTTTCGTTGAATTGCATTGTCCACATCTTTGAACTTTCTTTTGATGTGCTTGTGGCAAATCAACCTTCTTCTCTTCTTCGATCACTTCAAATAACATGGCATATGTGTTGGGACCTGTACTTTGATGTAGCACTTGTGCTTGGGGGTCTTGGGACTTCACCACCATGAATTTTGACTTAGCCTCTGGTTCCAACTTGAAGCTACCTTTCTTTAACGGGATTGTTACGTACGACCAATCCAATTGAATCTTGCCTCTAAGATCCTTGTAGAAGCTTCTACTTAGTAGCATCCCGTAACTGATTGGAATGCCAGTTATCAAGATGGTCATCATGATATTTTTCTCTAGACATGACACCAATCTTACTTGAGCATCCTTTAATTATCCTACCAATGGCATCGATTTTGACTCAAGCGAGTAACACTTGTCATGATTTTTCATGCATGATAGTCCCAATGAGTTCATGATCTATAAAGGCATGACAGTGTTTGATACTTCTGAGTCAATTATATAGTTGCTAAGTTTGTACCCTCCCATATACAAAGATATGTAGAAGGGCTTTAGCTTTTCTCCCGCTAGTACAAAAGATTCTAGCAACGTGGTTGGATTACAACCTGCTTTTGTACTACTTTGAGAATTTGATGTAATTGATCGAGATGATCTTGGAGATACTCTAGCTATGTTATTTGTACCTTCGTCTTCATCATAGACGTCATGATGTCAAAATTCGCTGAAGGTAGATCTTGAGCATTTGATGTAACATTCTCATGTGCAGACTTGGGATTAGAAGTGGAAGCTTCTTTTCCCTTTTCATTTGAATTTTGTATTTCCTCTTCTTCTTTCTGTTCTTTGAAGTGTTGGGAACATGTGAACATAGGTGTTGAAAGATTCTCGTGGTTGACAGCGAGAGAGTATTGACAACAGTCTTCTTTTTCTTGATTTTTGGGTTCGCTATGGAAGTATCTCGTTGCAGAGTTGCCATCAAAGTTGTCTATTTGTGGTAAGACAACATTCACATTTGAAGGTATGAAACTTGAGCTTTGTGCTTGATCTCCGACATATCCCATGATCTAATTCATCCTTTGTTTCTTAGGGCATGTGGATCTGGTGTGTTCGTCTAAATCATGGAAACAACAAAACACATTAGACTTCTCAGCCTCTACCTGTCTTGGTGGAGGTCCTAAAACTCTAGGCTTATAGTTATTAAAAGGTTGGAAATTATTCCTCTTTGGTTGGTACGACTGTTGAGGCTGGTACTGTTGTTGTTGTTGATATGGTGGTGGTGTGGGAAGTGCTTGTTGCCCCTTATTGGGTAGCTGCCTCTTGAGGATAGTCACCTCATTTGCTAATTTCTATAGCAATGGATTTGCTGATGCTTGGATCAACAATTTGATAGCATTGTCCTTCATCTTTCCCATGGTGATCATATGATCCTTGAGCTCAATAGTATTTTCTTGTGCGACTAGCAAGTCCTCTTTGTGGCTTCCTTTTATGAAAAAGGCTTTCTCTGAGGGAAGGGTGTTGATGGAGTTGCTCATTAGAATCTCATCTAATGGATTGAGTGTGTGAGAGTGACATGTAACAAGGCGATTAAACCTTGCTACGAACTCTCTCATCGGTTTTGTGGGCTCCATCTTAGAGTTTGATAACCGGGCAAACAACTAATGGCTATCTTCGGTAGGATTGAACCTTGCCAAGAACTTTTCACTCATGATCTCCCAACTTGTGATGATACCTGGTTGTAATTGGTTGAACCAATCGACAACATTTGCCTCAAGAGTTTTGACAAAGAGTTGAACGATGATATCTTCATGGGGTGTGGACAAAATGAAACAAGCCATTGTGAACGTTGAGATATGCTCATCGGGGTGTCGAGCCCTGTCACCGTAGAATCTTGGGAGATGCTTTCGTGATCCTTTGGGAAGTTCATGGTGACCTTGTAGGGCCAATGGGCCTATGTCATTACCCTATGGCAATGGGTTTTGGCATCTTACATTTCTTGCATTATGACCATTGTCGAACAGATTGTTGCCATTTCCATTATCGTTATTATGACCATTATCGTTATTGTTGTTAACATTGTTGGCCATTGCTTGAGCTAGAGGTTCTTGTTGTGGTTCTTCTTGAAAGTGCTCTCGAACATCTTGGAAGATTTTCTCTATGTTGGATGCTTCTTCGACATCCTCTTGAAATAGAGGATTGGTCCTCCTTGTGTATACTCGGTGAGCCAAGATGCTTACTGCCACACACGAGGTGGTAATACTAGCCTTTTTGCTGCAAGATCAACCTTTCGTTCTTCCTCGTCCAAATTAATAGTTGAGGCCCTCCACTAATCAGGTGATGTGTTCTTTTTGAAGATGAAGGTGCGTAAACTATTGATGATGTTCAATTACTCTCCTTCAATGAATGTAAGATCTAGTTGGAGAGTTTCCAGAGTAAGATCTGGTTGTTCAAATCGAGCCCAAGGACGCTAGATAGTCATTCCCATGACATAAAAGCGTTAACTTAGCTTTTCTTCAAAGTTTTATGTATCGCTGCCCCATGGTGGGCACAAAAAAATTATTGGTGTTTCAATTAGCAACTCTAGGGTGCTAATTGGAAACAAACAATTATACATAGCATGCGATGACTGCTCTTCAAATTATGGAGGGGAATCTCCCTCTTGTTTGCTAATGTTTGCGTAAAAGTAAAACAGACCAAACTTGTTCCTATCTTTTTTACTCAGCAGGCAAGACATAAGGGTGCATAAACACAATGCAATGCAACTAAGGCTTTCTCTAGTTTTTGCATATCTTAGCTACAACTAAACTAGATTTTAATATATCCTATTACCTCAAGGTAAATAGAGCATGAGGGCATAGGAGCGTGAATGGATTGGTTGGATCGCTTGGTCTGACCGTCTTTCAGAATGTGTCTGAGGCTCTAGACTCTTAGATTTATGCTAGAATAAGGCTTTATGCAAGTAATCACTCTTACGATAAGATGAATCTCAAGCTTTCCAAGGAGGAGGAACCCCTGTTCGAGGTAGAGGTTGGGATACAACTCACTAGAAACAAAAAATTATGATGATTTGGCTAATAGGATTCCTGAGGAGGTGACAACACCTATCCAAAGTGTAAGCTAAAATACAACTCATTAAACAACATCAAACGACAATCATTAACAACGAAATACCCAAGGAGGTGATGAAACATGTCCAAGGGGGAGATTGAAACAATAGATTGTAAGAAGAAGACGTTGAAAGAACTCAAATCTTTAGATCAAATTGCATGTGCTTTTTGATTTCTTTCTTCAAAATTTCTCAACGAATTACAAAAGTTTGGAACAAAAAAGGTATGAAATCATACATAATTGCTTATCAAACCAAACAAACTCTCATCCAAGAGTGAACAAATATGCACTTGCAAGCTTGTGGCAACAATGGCGCAACAATTTTGCGTAGTAAATAAAGGTTACAAAATAAGGAGAAAAGGTTCTTATTTATAGAACTCAAAGGAGTAGGAAACCCTAAAGTCTCCTTGGGTTAAAATTAAGTTCTTTCCAATGAATCAACAAGATTTATTCCTATGTCTAAAAGTAGGTGAGCAAGTAGTTAATAGGAAATCTACTTCAGTTAACTGAAACTAAACAAAAAGTGAACTTAAATTACAAAATGTGTCTCCAAAATAAAGATCCACAATTAGTGAAGATCTAAGATAGACATCCATAATTGGTGGGATCTGACATGCATGATCAGTGGGAGATGGAGTTAACTTGGAATGAGGCATCAAGTCAAGTTAAATCCTATCACCATTAATGCTACTTTGAAGGGTAGGATGTCCTAGGTGGGTGTTTTACACCTCACCACCTCCAGTCAATAGTTCTTTTATCCAGTTGTTGACTTCTTATGCCTCTGGGTGATCAATGCTCCTTAGGATGACGACGTGGTGTTTCAACATCTCTTCACCATTCGCAAGCTGCTTGTGATATTCTATACACTTGGTAGTTGCATCATCTAGCTTGGTGGACATGGCTGCAACCTTACTCAACTTGCATCTAGTAGGGTAATCGCAAAAAGTGCTTCGGACGACATCTTGGAACTATTTATGCACTGCACCTAGCTCAAAGTACACGCCTCCCTCGTGCTGATAAAAGCAAGGGATAAATATTAACAATGTTCTTACGAAGTTGATAACACTTGCCGCGATCTATTAGTACTCGATCAATTCCACATAATTGACATCATAGGCTTTCACCTTGTATACCAGTTGTTCTTTCCAAGCGAAGAGATGTTGCTTATTCTCTACAGTGGTAATTGATTGGTATGCCAGTTGTAAATCAGTGACTGTGATCTCATCCCCAGGCCTCTTCTCTGTTGCCTTTTGTTCTTACTGCCAAATCTTTGTGCGAAGTTCATGAGCTTTGTTCCTTAACTGGTATAGCTTTGCCAGTATACACCGTCCTTTGATGACAAATTCGTCCTCTTGATTCCTCAAGATTTTTCCATATAAGATCAACTAGTGGTGATTTTGCTCCGCAGGGAGGTTAAGCATCTCTTGTGGCAAAGCAAAGATGTTTGGCGTACTGTGCATCAACCTAGATATGTACAGTCTCAATTGCTAGTTTTTAGCCTTTAAGGCTACTTTGTCTCTGTCATCTTTAGCCATTCTTTCTTGAACACTCACCGATGCAATTCCAAGAAGACCCACCTCCACCTTATGAGTGGTTTTCCCAAGGTTGACCTTCAATAATGTGAAGTCATCAACTCGTACCTCATGTGCATTCTTGTTCTCAGTTGGTGCAGCTGTCTCTATGACAACTTCATTGTCATCATTCCTTCCTACGTGAACCTACTTCTTTAGCTTCTTTACTAGAACGTCTTGAGGGACATGGTCAAATCTTGTGAAGTCAAGCTGGTAGGATGGCCTTTCTCTCTTCCTTTCAAGGAGGCTCTCAAGACAAGACGAATCCTGACTAGCCTAGATGGAAGAAGGGATGTTAGGCCCTTGAATACCCAACAAATGAGATTGTGCTTTAGTTTCTTATGGTGGAGAGTCCAAGTCAATGGGGACTGGTGACTAATGTGATGGTGGTGAAGTAGGCAGTTCTGTTTCCACTACTGACACTATATCTATTGTAGTTGCTTCCATCATGGGCTCTGTCTCAGCCGTGATTGTCTCAATCACTGGCTCAACTGTAGTTGTTTCCATGACTGTCTTAGGTATGATTATGGCTGTCTCCACATGTACCTCTTGCTAATTTGTGTGCCCTGATATTTGCATTCCTTTGGGAGGGTTACTCCATTGCTTCTATCTGGGCTTCTTCCTTGATGTCGAAGGTAGTGAAGGATGAACCGATGGCGACTCTGTGCAAGGAATTACTACCTTCCTTGTCTTCTTGTTGTCCAAGTACAGTTGGTTGTTTCTTACAACTCTACTTGTCCTTTCCTCTATAGATGTATTCTCCTTGGCGTACCAATCCACTTTTCCAAGTGGTTGTGAGTCCACTTGATCCACAAAGAATGAAGGAAGAATTACTTCCCCATCATCATCGGATAGGCCTTCCACATCTTTTGACATGAAGTCAACAATTTGCGGAAGTCTAAATCGACTGTAGTTACGTCTTCGTACATCAAACTCATCTTCATAGTTGACCCAATAATCTTCCATGGAAAACTCGTGTGAAGAGTGTTGCTCAAGATGTGCTGCATAAAAGCCTCTAGGATCATACGACCATCTCTCAATGAGATATTTGAGATTAACTCTCGCCATCTCTTGGCACATGGTTTTGGCATCAACCACTGTTTTACCTCTAAAGTCCTATCTGGATAGGAAAGTTCGTAGCTGTCTTCTTTTTGAGACACAAATGAGAATGAACTTCGACCAACTGCCACAAGAACTCCATGGAGACTACCTTATCTAGAGGGTAGCGGGGTAACATGGCAGGATGACCGTTGTATCCATATACGCGTATATAGGTGAAGGTGGGGAATTGGATGAACCAATCCACCCAATCCACCATTGCCTCCTTGGTTGTCAGTGATATAGGTACATGCATCTCATGGTTGAGGTCCCTTATAATGTGCATAATGAAAAGATCATTTATTCGCTTGAAATTTCATTCTGCTTGTGTAAACTGAAGTCGCAGAAAATGTTTGTGGACCTTCTGCACACCTAAGGTTCCCACAGTGTTTAATGCTCTAAACTAGCCTTGGAAGGCAACCAGGTATACAAGATATGAGCACATGTGGAACTTATGAGCCTCTAAGAACCCGATCATTTGCTGGTGGAGTGTATCATTGATGATGGTGGGCCAGTCATAATGCTCTCTATTACTTACAATCTTAGCGATGATGTAGTACATCCACAACTAAAATTGGTTCCCATCCTCTTGTCTAGTGATCCGGTTGAGTAGAGCGATCATCACTGGATACTCATCTCAAAACTCTCCTCACCCAACATTCTTGGGCAAGTTGGCCTTTTTCACTTTTAGCCATTTTTCTGCCATTCTCTGTTGACACTTATCCTTTGATACATCAAATGCTCGTTCACATTCTCTCACAGATATGACCAAATTGGTCAGATATGGTGGAATAGCAAAACACCTTTCGACATCCTTAGGTTTAAGGCTACAAATCACCCACCCATCTACTGATCAAATTTCTCGTATGGTAGGTTTATAATGCTTAATGCAAGTAATTACAACTACACATTTTGTAATGCGATGGGGATTGATGCAACCTCAAGCAATCCAAATTACTCGATGTTTTGTAACATGATTTGGTCCATGCCTTCCAAATCTTCTTAGTTGACCTCTGGGTGTACTTGATGCAAGTCAGTGTCTATCATTTTTAGAAAACCATGATACAAGACCATTTTGGTCTTGTATTGTACTTGGGAGAATTGCATTCTGAAAAATTTAAAGATCAATTGTGCACACGACACCGTTCAGACAACTTTTGAAAACCCCTGAAAATAACACATGCCAAGAAGTATTTTTTTGGAAAAAATCTGACACATGGGTTTTGTTTGTGCTTTAATGTTGAACAAACCCAGTTTGTTCGATTTTCAAATTTGTGACTTTTTTCGAAAAAAATCCCTAAAAAATAGGGGCAACAAGTTTATTGTTTCTAGAAAATTTCAAGAGATGGGTTTTGCTGAAAAACTGTACTAATCATACCTAGTTGATTAGATTTGTGATTGCCTGCTATTTTTTGTGACATGTAAGGAGTTTAAGACAAGAAGAGAGGAAGAAGACAAGAAGAAGATTGGAAGTTATTTTTTGCGCTTTTGTAAAAATATGCCTTTGGATGCAACCTCTGAGAAATTATTCTTTTGTGCAACTGATCTTCAAAAATATGAACGGTCAAAACCCCTTCTGTTAGATCTTGAAAAGACGTCTTGGAGAGTAAATTGTTGTTTTAGCCTTCAACCTACAAAGAAAGACAATGAAATATGACACCTAGACTTGATATATAATGATTCAAGTTTGAATGCATCAAGTTTGGGTGCCAACTCATGATTGAGGAGTGATTTTCACTGATTATGGGACATTTTAGACATGAGAAGCTTTCAAAATATCTAACTCAAGTCAACAGATCTTGCTTTGACCTTTTAGGCATCCTTTTTGAAGTTGAACATTTTTTCACGCTGAAGTCATGGTGGAGTGCCTCTATTGGATCCTCGTTTCTGGTTGGTTCGTTGATCTAGATTTGTCATTGATGGATCCATTGCTGAGATGGAACAACCTTGATTAAGTGTGCCTAGGAGTTGCAAAGCTCAAAGAATGAATATGATGTCTTCAATTCAAGGGCACCTTTTCTCAGTAGGGGTGCTTTTTCACCAGACTTAGTCAATTTTCTTGAGGGTTCTTCAATTCTACCATTTTGACCCTTTGTGCTTTGATCTGAGATCACTGCTGACTGATGAGTTTGATGATCTCGCTAAAACGTGGGATGGATAACCAGCTCAGTCCTAGAAAGGATGATTGGTTTCGTGAAGCGTGAAGGTTGGTTTAGGTACTTCAAAAGTAAGGGCACCCCTGGCCTGTAGGGGTGCTTTTGGATTTTGGACTTGTTATTTCCATGTTGCAAACCTTCACGAATGGTCCCAGCTCGATCTCTGTCATCAGATGTCTGATTTGTCTATTGTCTTCACTGACGGTGTCATTGTTGAGATTGATCAAAACAGAGAAGGTCATCTTGGAGGTCACCATGCTTGCAGACTACATTTGACTGCCCAAAAAGATGGGCACCTTTTCCCAGAAGGGGCACTTTTCCTCAACACTTAGCCAATTTCTCCATATTCATCATTCAGCTTCCACCTTTGGTGTTTTCTGCTTGATCTCTACCTCTGATTTCCTGACAGGTCTTGTGAACATGTAGTTGGATTGATTGCGAAGCTGAGAGAGAGCTAAACAAATGCCTTGTAGAAAGTAGATGTTGAAAAATTCATTAGGTGACTCAAATTTAGGGGCACCCCTGGCCAATAGGTACATTTTTGTCTTGATATGCTTTGATCTACCTTCCATTTTGCATGATCTGATGATCAACAATTGTTGTCGTTTGATGTGTATTGCAGGCTGGCTGACAGGTTTGTTGCAAGGTTGAGTTGACATTGGAGAGATCAACTGAAGGTAAGTTCACCAAAAAGTGACATCTGGATCATCTAGTTCAAGGGCTCCTTTTCTCAGTAAGGGTGCTTTTTTCCATGTGTAACTACATTGCCTCCTTAGTAGGAAGGTGTGCCTTTTCTAGAGTTAGTCAATTTTTGGCATTTTCAATTTTGAGAATCCCCTCTATGAGATAGCATATTTTTGGAGTATTTTCGCCATGGTTTCTTCGTTGAAGCTTTTGAGGCTTAGCCTTCAACACCTGGTACTGGCCATTCTGCCATTAATGACTGTAGAGGTCCTAACTTTCTTCCTAAAAAATAAACCACCAGAGTAAAACACACTTTTTGGTGATTTTGAGTCGACTAGTGTGATCATGAAGTCAATTCATCCTATCAAAATCATTTTCAATTAATTCTGGCAAGGTCCTATTTTTAGGGGTTTTCCTAAAAATAGGGGTTTGAAACCCTAATTTTCAAATTTTCAAAAATTTGTAGGTATCTTCCTTGACACAAACCCACAAAAACATTATGTTATTTTTGACCTAAAACATACTTTTGACAACATTTTTACATGATCAAGATCATTTTAACAAAAAATGTCTCTTTGAAGCAAAAAATTATTTTGGGTACAACATGAATCAATAAAGTTTAGTTCTTTGTAAAATATTATGTTGTTCCATTTGAGTGTTTTGTTGGCTTCTTGGTTAGATAGTCCTCAATTGGACCCTAAACCTTAGTTACATTAATATTCTTGACATTGCACTATCACACTCACAATTTACACTTGTGTAGTTGCATGACCCAACCATGTTATGAGAGTTATATTTGGCATACTATGAGCATTCCTTTATTTATTATATGTTATGCGATATTAATATCCTTATTACATTAGGGATAATATGAACCTTCCCTAAACTATCAAGTACATGTTATGCCATGTATCGATTTTTTTATTAACTCTAGGGACCTATCTCCTTTTTGTTGTTCATGTTGCCAAATTGGGTGCATATACCTTTCCTAGTGTCCTATACACTTACATGGGTACTCTTGGCTAGTGAGGGCCACATCACTACTCTTACTTGCCCATGATAGGGATACCATTATTCGTTAATGGCATCTTCAACTAATGTGCTTACCATAACAATCATTCAACATACTTTATTTACTCAATACATGTTGAATTCATCTGCAACTATCACTTTACTTGATGCAAATGCTTACATGCTTAGCCTACATTTACATTTCATGTATTATTTCCCTTGATACAATTCCTTATATCTTATGGATGCAACCAATTATAGGGGGCTTGTTTTGTCACTGATACGCCCACATTGAGTTTGTAGATAATTACAAGTCTCTATAAAGACTTGTTATTAACACATGATGTGTGAGCATCCCATTTTCCCTGTCATTCCATTGCCACTTTCCATACACGATTTTATTTTGTAACCTTACTTCCCTCTCTCTCTCTCTTACGATTGTTGGGAATAAGATTTAGATTGTAGTTTTTGTTGCTTACACTATAGAAGATGCTCATGAAATATTTTCCCTCTATTTTGTAAGTTCTAATGGAAAGTACATGCTAAATCATGAATCTAACATGATGCCATTTGGAAGGGTCCATTACCTCGTATGGATACCATTTTGTTTGAATATTTACTTTATATACATGTTTGTGAGCGCTACATACTTTGAGACACCAAATAATTTTAGGAATTACATCCATCTCAAAGCATAGACAAAATGTAATGGCAAAATTTGCATACCCATGCTATTTCCCATTTAGTTTTTTGTCTGTTTTGAGAGAATGATTTAATATACTCACATTTACAACTAAATCTTGTGCAAAGTTTGAATTTTCCCCGATGTCATTACCCACCTACCCACATACATTCCTCTACATTCACCCCCACATCATCCATACATACACACATTCATATACATCCATCTAGTTTATACACACACCTATACCTATACATTTTGTTATCCACTCAATTTGACTATTTCTATGCCCTAGCTCATTTCCATGGATGCAAGGTCGACCTCACAATCACAAATTTGACCCCTTAATTTTTCAAAATTCAAATTCAAATCTTGATTGACTATTGCCTATTTTTCCAGCCTTTAGCCAACTAACCACACATTTACATGATTATTGCTAGTTACTTGTATTTAAAGGTATTTAATTGCACCCATTATCCTATTGGATAACATTGAATATCATTTGCATTTATAAAAGGGAATGTTAGGAATATTTCAATTGGAGTACCAAAAAGAACCTACTTCCGCATTACCTCACTCTAGAATATTTGCATGACCGAAGTGTGTTGTCTTCGATTTTTTATGTAAGTTTTTCAAGGGTTGACCTAGGAGAACATGTCCCTCAAGCAACATATCAACAACCCTCCAAAGCTATTTTTGAATGGTTCCAATCTTCATGGTGGATAAAAAGCTAGAGCAGATAGAGGCAAGGTAGGTGAGCCAAAGAGCAAAAGTACTCATTAATAAGGTCAATTTTGCACGACAAATGATGAATTTGTGGAAGTAGAAAAGATCCAGACCCATGGACTCAACTTGAGCATAAATCTTGCACATAATGGACGATCACTTATATAGACAAAGAGGCATCATTTTCAAATAAAAAATAATTCAAATTCTAGAGTCTACATTAATACCATTTATCTTTGATTATAAAGTCAAATATCACTCCCTTCTTCACATTTCCAATTAAAAATTACATTTACTCCCATTTATCAATCAATTAATCTAGATTAATTATTGGTTATATGTGCACCGATAAGGTTGTAGTCCAATGGGAAGGCTTTAGGATCTATTTTGAAGGAGTAGGGAATCTTATGAAGCAAAAAATAAATATGGTACAGGAATAATTAGAAGCTCTCCTTGAATAATAGGAACCCCTACTTTTTAGTTTGAAGATTTGAGCACATGCATTTGGGGTGAGGGTGAAGATTGCTCCACCATCTTAGGGTTTTTTTTGCCACTTGTCAATCATATGAAAATTTTAAATTCTCACCAATTATTAAATATTTTTTATATTTACTCTATTGAATTGAATATACAAGATAATAAAATTCATGAGACCACAAACTTCTCTAAATTTCAAAATTTAAACTTTTAAAACTTAAGCTCAAATACACAATTAATGAAATTTAAAATATTCTTGAATATGTCAGTTAACACCCACTAAATTTAATAAAAAAACGGCTAATTAATAAATTGAAGTGTCCTTCGGGTGCGGAGGAAAGCAATTGAAATGGTCCGAGACAAAGAGCTAAATCTATTTATTTATGATGAGACATGCGAATAGTTGAAGACCATTTAATAGGGGATGTAGATGTGGGGAAATAACTGCAAGAAACAGATGGGTCGTTGAGCAATAAAATGCAACATCTAAACAACCCACAGGCAGAACAGCCAGAATGAAATGCAGAAATAATGGATGTTCACCTAATCGACGATACATCATCTAATGCACTCAACTCCCCCATCTACTAATTTGAACTTGAGAACAAGTAAATAAATTATGAGGGTGTATTGTTTAATAACTTGGGCTTTTACTTTCTTGTCTACACATTAAATGTGCTTGCTGAACAATTTGTATATTTCATAGGGCTCAATTCTGTGGTTGTGGGAGCTGAGTCGGGTTTGATTGTTGGCTTTCAAACTTTGCTTGCAAGCTTTGTGGGCATCAATGGCAGGATTCCTTTCAGCTGTCAGGAGACTTTATCTCGCAGCATACAACTGGCTGGTTTGTGCAGGCTGGTGAGCACTTGTTTACTCAAAAAGTCCGTTTGTGCAAATTTGTTTATCTATTTATTTTCATGGTATAGAAATGTATCTTATATTATGTCGATTAACAGAAGCATATCAATCTCACAACAGAGTTAATTTTTTTCAATTTTCTTCGATTTTGGATCTAAATCTGCTTAAATTTTTCCCCATTACATTGAGTGGCATATAGATTTCGTTTGAAATGATGAATGTGGGTTGGTTTCATGTGTGTATGGAGTTACTGTAAAATTTCATCTTTGTTTGAGTAACTTTTATACGATTAGACCCAGTCATGGCATTCAAACTCTGCAACTAGAAACTCAAGGGAAACCCCACAACAATGACCCAAGATGTAATGTCCCTTATTAAGGTTTTCCTAGAAAAGAAAGAAATGCACCAATTCACTTAATGTGCGAATAATTACTTTATGAGATTATTTGTTTTAGAGATTTGTGTATTGGTTCAATTTAAGAATAGCATATGAAATAAATGCAAACAATATCAAATATTCATAATGTAAATCACATAAATCCCTATTCATCATAGTTATCCATAACTTATCATGCTTGACCTGAAGTAGATTATCGCCTTCACCTCACTTCTCTAGACCCCATTGGAGGAGGGACGCCTTACAGTGCCGAGGGCACGTGACCAAACTCCAAGTGGACTCCCTCAGGGATCATTGCCATCTTGGGATATCCAACATGTGCTCGAACTTACCAGCCTTTCCCTCCCACAACCATCCTCTCCTCGATGAGAATCAGCGAGAGAGTTTGTTGGCTTTATCTACTCAGCTAGCAATGATAATTTATAGCAGGAATTACTGAAATAATGTTATTATGATTTTTACATTAAACAAATAGCATACATATTCTTTTAGATGTGGAGATTAGTTAATGGATCAGTTAGCGGTAGTGATTTGACGCAGACACAGATTGTTCCTAATATGCACATTTGATTGAAATCATTACACCACAGATTAAATTGGCAATTATATATTATTCTTTAGATGTAGCGCGGTTATTCTGTAATTGCTTATCACAGTTATGTTGTTAAGGCTTTATTAAGATGTATTCTTTTATCATGTACATTTGACAGGCTTAATAGTCCATCTTAGATTTGGGGCGATTAGATTATTGTTTTGTATCGCATAAAATATAGAGTGGCATCATATTGCAATCTATATGTCCATTCTTATTTATTGAACTCTAATAATCTTCAGTGGGTGTTTAGAGATGAAGACGCGTACCTGGTTAGTGGATGTCTGAACTTACTGTGCTTGTATTTTCCTTCCTGTCTCCTATTTTCCGTCGTGATGATGATCCCTTATGCTCGGCCGGGGGTCTCTTTTAAACATATGAAGATGTGTGTTCTTTCCACCCTTAGCGTCGCACCTCTTTCCACTCGCTACCATCGCATCCTTTGGCCACAGATTGCGCTCGATGAAAATCATGGTTTTATAGACTATCGAAAGTTTATAATAATAATAATAAAACTTTTAACTTTATTATATTTATGAAGAATGCTCATAATAAATTGACGTATATACACATTTATCAGGGGTTATGACAATCCTCCCCTCCTGAATTTTCTTGTCCTCAAGCAAGATTCAAACTTGGATGCTTTAAGATCTCTACACTTTCCCATGTAGAGTCTTCCTCGGGCAAGCCTTTCCACTTAATTAAGTATTCAGGAATAACTTTGTTCCTCAATTTTTTATCTCTTGTGTTTAGGATCGTTTTGGGTTCCAAAATAAGTTTTCCCTCATCATCAAGGGGTGGTAACTCTACACATGGAGTCACTTTCTGCCCAAGAACCCTTTTGAGTCTGGATACATGAAAGATATTGTGAATTCTACTGCTGCTAGGCAACTCCAATTCATAGGCTACTTCACCTATTCTCCTAAGGACTTTTTACGGCCCATAAAAATGAGGTTTTAATTTTTTTGCACTGCTTACTTTGATTGAAGATTGCTTGTAGGGTTGGAGCCTTAGAAAAACCAAGTCCCCAACTTCAAACGTTCTTTCGGTCCGATTCCAATCTGCATAAATATTTTGTTGATTTTGGGCTTGATGAAGATTATCTTTGAGAGCCTTCATTATATCCATGCTTTGTTGCACGAAGTCCCTGGCACCCGGCACTTTGCTATCTTGAATGATTAAACCCCCAAAGGTAGTTGCTTCATACCTGTATAGGGCCTTGAATGGGCTCATCTTAATGGACATATGGAATGTTGTGTTGTAGCAGTATTCACTGAAGTGCAACCATTTGACCCATGAGTTTTGTTGTCCTGTAACATAATTCCTTAAGTATCCTTCCAACCACTTATTTACAATTTCTGTTTGCCCATCTGTTTGAGGGTGGTAACTAATACTTGGAGTAAGGGTAGTACCAGAGAGCCGAAAAATTTCTTGCCAAAACTGACCAAGGAAGTGGCTATCATGATCACTAATAATATTTTGAGACAAACCATGCAACTTGAAGACTTCCTTAAAAAACACTTCGGCTATTTGAGGTGCTCTGGACTCGGCGGGTATCGGAAAGAAATGAGCATACTTAGTTAACCGATCCACTACTACAAAAATACAATCTTTACCTTGTACTTTAGGCAACCCCATGATGAAATCCATTGAAATACTTTCCCAGTTTTGGTTTGGGATAGGTAGTGGTTGGAGCAACCCTGCTGGATGGTTGAGTTCTGCTTTATTCTTTTGACAAGTCATACATTCTTGGACATATATACCCACATCCTTTTTGAGGCCTTTCCATGAATAACATTCCCTTATTTGCTTGTAAGTTTTATAATATCCGAGGTGTCCCGCCAAGGGGGAATCATGGTATTCCTTCAAGATTTTCTCCTTGATTTTGGAATGAGGCACAAGGAATATTCTATCTTTATACAAGATGATGTCTTCGATTACCTTAAACTCACTGTTAGGGGCATTTCCCTCAAGTATTTCTTGAGCTTGAGGATCTTTGGTATATTTTGCAATAATATCATTCCTCCAACTTCCATTGATGCAAGTGATTGCTTTAACTTGAGGGCATCTAGACAAAGCATTAGCTACTACATTATTAGTTCCCTTAACATATTCAATATCAAAATTATAAGCTTGTACCTTGCTCACCCACTTTTGTTGGCGGTCGTTCAAGTCCTTTTGATTCATAAAGAATCTTAAGCTATTATGATCTTTCTTGATATTAAATTTGCTACAAACCAAGTATTGTCAGAATTTGGTCAAGGCGTGCATAATGGCCAACATTTCTTTATCATAGATGGAATAACATTTTTGTGCTTCTGTAAGTTTGCGGCTTTCAAAGGCTATTGGATGTTTATTTTGCATAGGGACTGCTCCTATACCTTCCCATGAGGCATCGCACTGGAGTTCAAAAGGAAGAGCGAAATCTGCAATGGCTAGAACAGGACATGAACACATTGCTTCCTTGAGTCTTTCAAAGGCCTCCTGTGACTTTTCACTCCACTTAAAGGCTCCTACTTTAGTTAAGTCTATAAGTGGAGCAGCTATCTTTAAAAAATGTTTTACAAAACGTCTATAGTAACTGCAAAGCCCTACAAATCCTCTGAGTTGAGTTAGGTTCTTAGGTTTTGGCCATTCTTTGATGGCTTTGATCTTCTCTTCATCAACACTGACTCCTTCGGTGCTGATCTTATGCCCCAAGTAGAGTATTTCATCCAACCCAAACTCACATTTTGAGGCTTTGGCATATAATGATTCTTGTTCTAATATTTCCAAGACTAAATCAATGTGCTTAAGGTACTCTTCCCATGTTTTGTTGTAAATTAATATATCATCAAAGAATATTAACAGAAATTTCCTTAATTGCTTTCGGAAGGTATGATTCATACATGACTGGAAAGTGGCAGGGGCGTTTGTTAACCCGAAGGGTAGAACCAAGAACTCAAAATGTCCATAATGACATCTGAAAGCTGTTTTGGGAATGTCTTCTTCTCTCATCCTTATCTGATGGTACCCTGACCTTAAGTCTATCTTAGAGAAATATTTGGCACCATGAAGTTCATCTATGAGTTCATCCACTCTAGGAATAGGATAGCAGTTTTTTATAGTTTTCTTGTTTAAAGCTCTATAATCAATACACATTCTCATAGTTCCATCTTTTTTCTTAACAAGTACAACTGATGAGGCAAAAGGGCTTGAACTAGGCCAGATGTGGCCCATTTCTAGAAGCTCTCTTATTGTTTTTTCTATTTCTTCCTTGTATTTTTGTGGATGTCTATAAGGAGTAGTAATCACTAGTTTTTCCCCTTCTTCCAACTCGATCATATGTTCAAAACCTCTTTTGGGTGGCAACCCAGGAGGAATGTCGCTAAAAACCTTTTTGTGTTTCTGAATAATAGGTTGTATATCGATGTGGATAGCCTTTTCTTGGAAAGAAGATTTTTCTAATATCATGCATTGTGCCGCCCACTCTCCTTGGCCTCTATTCAAAATTATTTCTATTCTCTTGCAAGAGAGTGCTTGAGGTGATCCATCAGGTAGTCCCCTTAAAGTCACTTCTTGTCCTTGGTGTTGGAAGCGAAGGGTCAAGTTAGGGAGATCAAACATAAAACATCCCAAGGAATAGATCCATGGGGTACCCAAAATTATATCAGCATCTAATGGGACCACATAAAAGTCTTCCTTGATGGGATGATCTCCCAAGATTACTTCTAGTTGAGGAACCATTCTTGTACATCAGACCATAGCACCTGTGGCTGTGGCAGCTGTGAATCCCTTGAATTCTTGGGCTTTTAATTTTATTTTTGTAACAAGTCTTTCATCTATGAAATTATGGGATGCCCCACTGTCTACCAAGGTAATGACTCTTTGGCCCTTAAGGGTGCTCTTGATGTGGAAAGGAAGGTGTTTGGAAGTTTGTGTGATTGTGGCAAGAATCACTTGTTCTCCCTCCTCGAGTCTTGCCTTCTTGAATGTATTTCCCCTTTCTTCTTCCTCAGTGGTGGCCTCTATTTTGTGTGCTCGACCCTTTCTTTGACACCTATGCCCGAGTGTCCATTCTACTTTGCAATAGCGACAAGGATTCTTCTTTCTAGGTTCTTCTTTCTTTTCGCAGGTGTGCCCACGCTCCCATGGTTTTTTACATGTAAGGCACAAGCCTTTCTCTAAGAGTTCATTACGCTCTTTCTTGGTGAGGGAATTGTGATGTGAGTCCTTTCCCTTGTGAGAATGTTTCCCATGTTGGGGGGTAGTTCTATTATTGTTTGCTGTTGATGTTTCTAGCCTTAAGGATTTTTCTATGGCATCTTCCAAGTTAAGTGGGTTAAGAGCACTTACAATCCCTCTAAGTGATTCTCTTAGCCCCTCCACAAATAGGTACGTAAGTCTATCTTCCTCTATCCTGCAACTTGAACTAAAAGTTTCTAAAATTCTGTTATGTAGCTTTCTATAGTTCCTTGCTGCCTTAATTGTGTGAGTCTCTTAAAATCCTCTTGGGGGTGTTTCCTGTCAAACCTCTTAATAAGTTTTTGTGAGAACTCTTCATATGAGGTTACATTTTGGTGACCCTGTGTGTGAATTCCATGGTGCCACCATTCATGGGCTAATCCCTCTAAATGTAATATAGCAAATTGAAGTGTGTCTTCCTCTGTCATTGGGCTGAGGGTAAAGTAGGTGTTTAACTTTTGCAGCCAAGCATGGGCAGTGATTTTGTTGGATCCATCAAAATTGGGTAGGGAAACTTTATTCACTTTATGTCTTAGATCTTTATTTGGTAACTTCCTTCCTTGCCTAGGGGCTTCATGCCTTTTGGCTTCACAAAAGTCCCTAAATGACACAAGCTCCCTAAGTTCAAGGTCAAGATCCCTATATGCCCTAAGGATCACTTCTGTTTCATTTGGGGTGTGATTCCCTTCTTCCTCCCTCCTAGGTGTATCCTCTCTAGGTATGAAAGGAGGTTTGGGTACTTTAGATGAGGGTGACCCAATATTTTCCTCCGAGTGATTTGAACCCAAGTCTCCCCCATTTGAGGGGTTGTTGTTTTGGTTAATAAGTGAGTTCTCTATGCTATGTAAAGCTTGGGCAAGTGCTTGATTTGACCTTTCTATCTCCTTATTTTGGTTTAAAAGGGTTTGATGGGTTTGTTCCATGAAAGCTCTTAATTCATTGGCCAATTGTTGAGCCATGGTTCCCTTCTTGTGATGTGTTCGCATTCACCCAACCTTCAGGATGGTAGGATTATGCTCTGATACCAGTTGTAATGTCCCTTATTAAGGTTTTCCTAGAAAAGAAAGAAATGCACCAATTCACTTAATGTGCGAATAATTACTTTATGAGATTATTTGTTTTAGAGATTTGTGTATTGGTTCAATTTAAGAATAGCATATGAAATAAATGCAAACAATATCAAATATTCATAATGCAAATCACATAAATCCCTATTCATCATAGTTATCCATAACTTATCATGCTTGACCTGAAGTAGATTATCGCCTTCACCTCACTTCTCTAGACCCCATTGGAGGAGGGACGCATTACAGTGCCGAGGGCGCGTGACCAAACTCCAAGTGGACTCCCTCAGGGATCATTGCCATCTTGGGATATCCAACATGTGCTCGAACTTACCAGCCTTTCCCTCCCACAACCATCCTCTCCTCAGTGAGAATCAGCGAGAGAGTTTGTTGGCTTTATCTACTCAGCTAGCAATGATAATTTATAGTAGGAATTACTGAAATAATATTATTGTGATTTTTACATTAAACAAATAGCATACATATTCTTTTAGATGTGGAGATTAGTTAATGGATCAGTTAGCGGTAGTGATTTGATGCAGACACAGATTCTTCCTAATATGCACATTTGATTGAAATCATTAAACCACAGATTAAATTGGCAATTATATATTATTCTTTAGATGTAGCGCGGTTATTCTTTAATAGCTTATCACAGTTATGTTGTTAAGGCTTTATTAAGATGTATTCTTTTATCATGTACATTTGACGGGCTTAATAGTCCATCTTAGATTTGGGGTGATTAGATTATTGTTTTGTATCGCATAAAATATAGAGTGGCATCGTATTGCAATCTATATGTCCATTCTTATTTATTGAACTCTAATAATCTTCAGTGGGTGTTTAGAGATGAAGACGTGTACCTGGTTAGTGGACGTATGAACTTACTGTGCTTGTATTTTCCTTCCTATCTCCTGTTTTCCGTCGTGATGATGATCCCTTATGCTCGGCTGGGGGTCTCTTTTAAACATCTGAAGAGGCGTGTTCTTTCCACCCTTAGCGTCGCACCTCTTTCCACTCACTACCATCGCATCCTTTGGCCACAGATTGTGCCCGACGAAAATCATGATTTTATAGACTATCGAAAGTTTATAATAATAATAATAAAACTTTTAACTTTATTATATTTATGAAGAATTCTCATAATAAATTGATGTATATACACATTTATTAGGGGTTATGACCCAAGAACACGGCGCTTGTTATCCTTGCTATGTAAATCAAAGGCGTATGGACAGAGTTAACCTGAGAAAAAATGCATAGAAGATCATTTGGTCGTGTTTCGGTGCCACTCCTGGACTTTCCACCGGGATAAATATGGATCAGCGCTCTTCAATAGAGGATCTTTCTCCCAAACAGACTCCAGTTTTGTCTCCTTTTCATCCTTCATAAGCTCATTGTGATCATGGAAAGATCAGTTCAGCAGAAATATCAATTCTTATTTTAGCACTAATAACGCTTACCGTTTTCTTCCGAACTGAGCATGTACAGTATGTCCTTTTAGCAGTCTCCATAATGTTCAATGTTCCAGAAATATATTTCCATCCGAGAAATGTAATGATGGACAGCCATTGTGTTGGCTGATTAAGTACTGCGAGGCCAATTGAAAGCTCGAGTCCTCAATAAGTCATTGCAAATCCACTTTGGAAGCTCAGGGTTAGAAATGCCTTCCTGACGGGCGTTCTTCTGCCAAGCATTATTTGTTTCCTTGCTGCGAACCTTTCCCCTTTGTCTAAAGTAAGCCCTTCTTCAATCAGGATCTTCAAGTTCCTTGCTTCAACAAGTTTAAATTCGGTCTGCTGTATGTCCTAAATGAAATAGAAATTTCGGAACTTTTTGCTATCCGTTGTATTTCGTGCTGCATCTTTTCCCTATTGATGTTGTTTTCTAGGAAACGATTTTGTTGCTGGCAATTGGGTTCCCCCAACTATTTTTCTTGAGCAAAATTTAAACAGAATCATAATTCTGATAACAATCCAATGCCTTTTACAGGCCACACCGATCAACATTTATAAACACTACCACCAGAAAATTCAAACTATTCTCTAACACAGTAAAGCATACAGGGTTCCATCAAATTATGAACTCAATAAACTCAGTGCAGATTGTATTCCTGTTCAAAACACAAGTATATGTATGACTACCTTATGACATAGGAGGGAACCAAATTGACTTACTATCTCCAGGAATAAATTTTAGTGATACAGAGTCATGAATATATTCTGTAGCTCATTTGGAGACAAGACTCTCATTACCCAAGTGGTTGATCGCTTGATTAGAATGGTAACCTAGTACCTGGATACTTCACCTAGGTGATTGAAATTTTGCACGAGGAGAGTTCCTTAAGCCTTCCAATGAGTTTGTTAGGTTTCCAGTCAAGGCACTCCTTAATCACATTTAACGTCATTTTACAGGTACCTAGAATGTCCAGACTCAATATCATACGAGCTTCAATTCTTAGCAATTCTTAGACCAGAAGCTAAAGCATGCAATTCAGCAACTGAATTGATCCTAGAATATTCCATCTCCTCCAGCCGAGCCACTATTACCTTCGGTCACCCTATAGAAGTTTAATTCTATTCTCCTAGCCACAATGGGAGATCAGTTAACAAGAGGCTTAATATTTTTTTGGTATTAACCCATTATGGCTCTTCTGAAGAATTGAATTCTAATTTATACCTACCTGGTGCTCCAAGCCATTAATTCTGCATTACTACAGGGCATAGATTCTTAATACATACCAATTATGACACGGAGATTTCAAATTTTGCTACAAGTCTTGGGAAGTATGACACCAAATTATTGAATATCCTTGGTGTCTTTCTAATAAAATTTGATAGTGTTAGGTCTTGAAACCATTGCTCCACAATCTTAGAACATAGTTTCACCTTCAAGGCCAAGGGTTGTCATTCATGAAGGCAAAATAGAGGCTTATCAACAAATTGAGGAGGGTTAAAGGCTAATTAACAAGAGTGGATAAACTCTCCTACACTTCAAGCTCAACTTAGACTTAGGAGAGTGTTCCTAGAGGTATTCTAAACAAGATTGAAGGTACTGAAAGATGAGACAATATGACAAGTTGCAGTTGTATCCAATGTAAGCTCAACATCAGAGGCTTTCATTGGGTTAAAGACCAACCAATTGCACAAATGACATAGCTGATATTTACATCATTGCAGGAAACACAAGATGAAGGCACAAGGACATGATTCACAAG